>HG738139.1:1020107-1270363 GCA_000499405.2 Onchocerca volvulus | reverse complement strand
TAATCAATATTCTAACTATTGAAGTAGGAATCGTATTCTTTTAAAATTAATGCTTGATATCTTAACTCCATGATGACAAAATTTTATCAAATTTTGGCACTCAAAACTAAAATAATGATGAGTCTAATACAAGCATATTTCAGTTCATGCATGCGTACAGATTATTTGTAAGTTTACTGGTTGTAAAGGCAATTTGGCTGTGAAAAATTTCATATATATACTCAGTATAGTGAATTTTTTTTCTCGTCGGGTAATCAATTAAGAAATTACTCGCTTTTTCCATCATTGATTATCTTTTGTCATTTGTAGTGTGAATTTTTCCTGATGAAATTTTCAATGTTATTTAATTTTAGATGCGGTTGATCTTCATTGTTTTGATTACTATTCTCGCATGTGAGCCATTCCGCCGTGCAACCATTTCATTGTTCACCAGAAAAAAGTGGACTGCGGAAGTCAAATCAATTCAAACGCTAAAAACAAAATTAAATTCTAAAAATCATGCATGAAACTGAAATTTACCAATTTCATAATATTCCGAATTTTGAACTTACACATAAAAATCTGGACTGCATTACACAAGTTGCATTATATAATACAAAATTTAGCAAAATGTATGTATGATAATAGATGAGATGATCAAAAATATTTTAAATATAGCTTAATATGGACATTCACTAATCCAATTTTTTTTAGCTATTCGCTTTCATTATATCAAAAAGGAAAAAAAGATGGAATGGAAGCAAAAAAATAAGACAAATATTGCGCATTATGCTATAAAATCCATGAAAAACGATCACATTACAATGAAATTCATTTTTGTTCCCTTTGTCAACTATTTGTTTAGATCGCTTTTTGTTCTGATCTTTTTTCATAAATATTACTCTTTAAAACACATTTTGTAATCTATTTCTTTAAATCTAAGTTTTTTTTTTCTTTTTTTTTGTTCCAGAAAACAAACATGCCAAATTAGCGATGGCTTAAACAGTGATATTGTTAATAATCGTAATATAATCTCTGTAAACTTTTCAATAAGCAATGCTTCTTGGAAATTATGAAAATCCTTTGGAAGATGTCTTAAGGAGATTGTTTGGGAGAGCCTTGATGTAATTATTTGAAAAGGTGTGGGACGACTGTGGAAGAGTTTAATAACAAACACTTTATTTTGTTTGATTATAAGCTTTACGAACAACAAATTATAATATTATAGCGCGATTAATAAGAATAAAAGTAAAGGTTATATAAGAGAGTAGGAGCGTGAAAGTAAAAATTTTGAGTTGAGCGTTAATCGAGAAGAAAATGTTGTTGACTATATTTTAAATAAATTGATGGGTAATTATACAGTTATGAGGAAATGATAAGATTGCTTGTGATAGACTATTTTTGTTAATATAACAAAATACACAAACCTTAAAAGGCTGTTTATACGAAGACATTAGAGGTGCACGACCTTTGTCGGCACAGATAATACACTGTTGATGCTAAACTATTTACCAAAAGTTACGTAAGTATTATCAGCGCTAGACAATTTAAACAAGAAGCACAAATTGCCAATATTTGAATTTCCTTAACAATATAAACTAATATAACTAATTTCGGTTTTCCGACACTCCCGACCGAAGGAAAATTTTCCCCCCTCCCCTTTTTTTCTCTTTTTTTTTTTTTTTTTTTAAGAGGAAGAACTTGAGGTTCAAAACGAAAAGTGATTTGTTTAGTAATCTTTTCTCAATTTGTTTTGTCTATAAGAGATGTTTGCAATAAATTCATAAGAATGGCGATAATTTCTCTTCGGTGGGAGTTTTTGAAAACAATATGGACAAAATATAGATTTGATAAGATCGAGTTTCAACTTGATGGCAATCAACATAATTGATATTCTCACAATACTTATATTAAGAGTAATAAATCTGCAATGTTTGGTAATTTCCGAAAGTTCCTTTTCAATGAATTCTATAGCCTTACCAACTTCATTCTCTAGTTGTTCTGCGAGCTCTTCTCCCTGCTGGCCAATTTGTTGCCGAAAAGTGCCTGGTCCTTGCTGATGGTACATAAAATTGATTGCTTCTTGTTTGTGGGCTAATATTTCTAATTCTGCATTGAATTTTTCGACTTCGAATCTACTGATTATTCCTCCATTGAAATTGGCGACTTTTGTCATGATTTTGTCTGATTGACTAGAGCGATCAGCTCGATCAGCAGCTTACCTTCAACTTCTTTAGTAATAACGTCGTTTCGTTGCAACAACAATTCGACAGTCGTTGTTGAATTAATACGTAGCAATCATTTGATTAATTTCATAGGTATTTACGATTTTGAGAGCTTCTTTCATGTAATTCTTTAAGTTGTTTCTGAAATTCTCGCTGTAAGATGTCGAAAATTATTGGAATTTCGTGCTCTCTGGATCCAAAATTTCCTTCGAATTGATTTCCATCATCAATATTTGGTATTTTGAAGGACTGTTTAAGTTCGAGTCTCCTTTGCGAGTTCTGATCATGTTCTTGTCGTTTTCAACATTTTTATCAATGATGAAGTCTCCTTTCATTAGATGTGGATTAGTGAACCCATAACTTGATGTGTTGATTGTCTCGTTTTTCATCTCAAATGTAAATGAAGTTTTAACTCATCTTTAATGAGATGTTTCCTTATTTCAAAGCATCAAATTTTCTAATCTGTCGATATAAGCAATATTTTGTTGCTTCCGTGCTATTCCATAAGACAATACTGGTGTTTGTGATCCATTTTTCTTTTTGAGTTGTGCATCTTTGTGTGTTATCGAGACTGGGTACTGGACTCCTTCCGTCATATAGGGATATTTATCCTTTTGTTATCACGAAGTTTGATGTTGATTGACATTTAGTTCCTAACCATCCATAGAAATACTGTATGTCACTATTGAACATTTGTTCGGAGAAACTTGACTCAGTACAATTCCATTTATTTTCCCTTGATAATTTGAGACTCTGCAGGATTCTGATGATATTGCGGAAGTAATCGCTTGATCGGAAGCCGCAAACAATGACAGTCTGAGAAATGCGTTTGTACAAATAGTTCGAGTGATGTTACTACATTTTATAGCCGGTATACGTATGTGAATTCTGGTGTACACTGTCGCTCTAAATAATGTGATATTTTGATCCATGATTTCCTTGTAGTTTCAGTTTTCAGGAATATTAAATGGTATTCCGGATATCCACTGGCAATTTCTCTTCGTTTATGCTCGTGTTAACATTATAGAAATCATTGTCATTAATAACAAGTTCCTTAGCATAGCGCTTAGTTTGTTTTTTCTTCTTGTTGAAGTTTGTTGTTGAGTTGAGATACTCCTAGGTCCTTCTGTTATTGAATCTTCTCGTTTATCGTCGTCTCCCAAGTATTGGGTTTGTTGTTTCCGTATAACGCTTTTTGTTCGCCTTGCTATTGGTTCTTCTTTCTCGGTTTGATTTACAGAATCTTGAATTGGTATTGTCGAATTTTCGTGCTGGTTTATTTCAAGAGGATATAAAATATTAACTGCACGATTTAGAATTTGTCCATAGGGTAATTCTATTTGGACACTTTTGATTTTCCCATCAGTGCTTGGTTTAATTCTTTAATTTTTGCTAATTTCCACGCACCGCGTGGTGCTTCTGTTTCTTTTACTAGTACAATTTCCTCTGTAGAAGGAACTCTCCTCGAGGCGATTTGTGTTCCGTTTAGTTAGGTACTTATCTTCTAGGCGATTTGTGTCCCGTTTAGTTAAGTACTTATCTTTTCATATCTGCCAAAATGTGTCGAGAACTTTCAATGTAGTAGACCAATGTTCGATAAGCTTTTCTTGAGTATTTAGTCTATAGGAAGAAAATTCATCCTCGTCGCTCTCATCTTTAATTGGTATTGATAAAGAAGCTTCGGGAGAGATAAAATCTATTGGCCGGATAATTACGGAATCATCAAAGTTCACGTAGGTTAATGGATGAGTATTCACTATGCCTTCTATCTCCACCATCAGAGTTATTAAATCTGCTTCCTTTAGCAATTTCCCCCCTACAGCTCTTCTTAGAGCCTTTTTTGTTAGTCCAATTATCCTTTCATGAATTCCTTTGCTTCAAGGAGCTTTTGGAATAATGTTTTTCCATTCCTTCCTTTGTTAATAATTCTTTCAATCGCATTTCTTGATCCATTAAGGTCTCAAAACTAATTGGAACTGACTAGCATTGTCGCTTAGAATCAGTTCACGATAACCATGTCGGGCTACAAATCTTCTAGGGACATTTAGGAAACTTTCAGCAGATAAATTATCTGCAATTTCTAAATGTACGGCTCTTGTTGTAAAACAGGTAAATAAGGCGATCCATCTTTTCGATAATGCTATTTCACTTTTAACCGAAATGGGTCCTAAGTAGTCTAGGCCAACTTGAGCAAATGCTCGAGAACGTATTTTCGTGATTTTGGGTATTTTGGCTGATAGTTCAAATGGTTTCGCCATCCACCTTTTGCAGCCCGTGCACTTATTTAATACTCGCCTGACTTCGGCTCTTTTTTTTGGTATCCAGAATTTTTCCCTAATCTTGAAATTGTGTGATTGACACCGGCATGATAAATTTTTCGTGTTTATCTTGTATGATGAGTTCGCTTATACAATTATGTCTGGGAAGATATGCTGGGTATAGATTGAAGTCATCCAGCTCCGAATTTTCTAATCGGGTTTTGATTCTCAATAATCCTCCCATTTGAAATAAATTCCATTCCCTTATTTCTTCTACTGATATTCCTTCGGACTGCGCCTGTTTGATTAATGTTTCCCAAACAAATTCGTAATCTTTTGATGTGATTCGATTTTTTATTGTTGTGATTTGTGGTCAGGAAAATTTTCCTTTAGATGTTAGTTTCAAAAATTTCAAAGCCTATGCTGTAGTTTTCACTAATCTTGATATTTTGCTGAATCGACTTGCGTCCACTAATCTGATATTTGTTTTATTGATGTTTTGTTGGGTGACTGATGCCAAGACTTTTTCGTTTTCATGGTCGTTTTCATAATTGTTGTGCTCTTCGTCAATATTGTATTCCCATTGTGGCCATTTTGATTCATCCTCTTTAAACCATTTTGGTCCTTCCCACCATGGTTTGAAATTTGACAGTTCGAGAGGATCTAATTCTGTTGTAGCTACATCTGCAGGATTGTTTTCACTTGGAATGTATCGAAATGCAAACTTGGCCTTTTTTATTTCTTCGATGCGATTCTGTACAAATTTTGGCAAAAGACGTAAGCTGTTTTTTATCCAGTGCAAGACACATCGCGAATCTAACCACACACTTCCGCGTGTTCCAATTCCATTCGTTTCATAACGAATTGAGCAGCACGTACTCCAATGAGCACGACTAATAATTCTAGTCTTAGTATGGTTGTACCTTTGATGGGAGCGATTCGAGATTTTGCAAAGATCGAGGATACTCTTTTTCCTTGCTTTGCATACAACTGCAACGGCGTATACAACTGATGAAGCATCAGAAAAGAAGTCAATGTTGTTGAATCTGTAGGGTAATTGCTGCGCGTGACAATTCTTTCATGTTTGCGGGCCATATGCATGTTAGATCTTCTAAAATTTCGTTATCTTCACCGCTTAGTGATTGATCCCAATCAACTTGCTTCTTCCAAAGACTTTGAAGGAATAATTTGATTGGCAAAATACAAAAAGTTAAAAATCCTAAAGGATCATATTGCGAAGCTAAGAATTGCAAGATTATTCGTTTGGCGGGATCGCGATCGTCATTCCAAGGTTTGGATTTATTCGAATGACGTTATCATTGGGGTTCCAATAAATACCACGAATATTTTTGGTTAGATTTATTTCGACTCGATCTCGCGCGGGAAATTTGGCATTAAATTTCTTGTCATTGGACAGAAATTCTCTAATATTTATCGAAGCGTCTTCAAAAATAGTTTTCATTTCTCTGTATTCTCCAAGAGCTTCTTTGGTATACCTGGTTGGCAAGATAATGTTATCGACATAGAGATTTTTGCTAATTTCAAGAGCAAGCAAGAAGTTTGACGATATTACTCAAGATGGAACCCGTTGGAAACGGTAATATTCAATATTATCTTCCATTATTTGTCCTCCGACATCCTTTAACCAAAGGAATCGAGTGCAGTTCCTTTCGGCTGGGAGTAATTCTAATTGCAAATAAGCCTTTTCGATATCTGCTATTCTGACATTTTCCATCATTCGGAATCGAATATTCCCACTAAATGTGTTACTGGGTCACGATATAAGAAGTGTTACTGGGTCACGATATAAGACATGATTTGAACTTTTCATTCCCTTTGAGTGAGATAAAGCATTAGATAATTCTAACCTTCGTTGTGGCCTTGTTTGATGTTATAACTTCATGCTGAGGTAGATAATGAATAACGTTAACCCGATCCATTTCTGGAGTTATTTTTTTTTTAATAATATTGAATTGTAGTTGTTCTTGAATTATTTCACTGTACTTCAGGATCAATTGTTCGTTATTTCGAAGTCTCCTGACCAACGTTTTTAATCGGCCAAAACATAAACCAAAGTTGTCGTTTAACTTGTATTTCGTTTCTTTTTATGGCAACGCAACTTGATATCTACCATTGACTTTCGTGATGTTTTCTCTTAACTTCTTTAACATTTGTTCGACATCGTGAAGATTTGGATTTTTTTGTATGCCTATGATTTCTAATTTCCAGAATCGATCAATGTCTGGATTTATGGTTTTCGTAGGTGTAATTATGCTCTTGTTTTTGCTCTCAATACTACGGTTCTCTGTGTCGATTTCTAGGTTACTGGCAGCACCTTGTATACAATTATCTCCTGCATATGCAATTTCGCTGAATCGAGGAACTCTTTGAAATTGCTTTCTCGGAATTTGCTTATGTGGCCGCTTCCAGCTACCAGAAAAAAAAAAAAACTATTGCATTAACTACAGAGAATCTTGAGCTCATTGCGTGAGCTTTGTCAAATTGAATGAATTTGAAAAAAAAAAAAAATCAGTTCCAATAATTGTGTCAAATTTCTGCCAAATCCCGCCATATCTTCTCGTGGCAATTGAGTCGATATAAATGCCACATTGCACTGATTTACAGGAATAATTTGCAGCTGACTCGTTAGGTAATTAACAACTGTAACTATCAGAGGTACAATTTCGTTATTTGTTGTTTTTATCGCAATGCGTATTTTGGCGATAACTGACGTTACGTTTTTGGGTTTCTATCGCCGAATGAGGCAATTTCCATTTTTTCATAGTCCACTTCGTTCATTCAATTAAAAATTGATTACAGTTTTTAAATCTTAAACAGAAATCAATTTCAGCTTCCTCCATACTTAATTTCTTCTTAACACTATGTTCAATCATTTTTCACGTCATACATGTATGTTGCATGAACATATTCAAAATTCAAATTTCAACGTGTTGCAGTTAGTTTCTTCATCCATGCTTTCATGCTATTTCAACTAATAAGCTGCTTACAGTAGGCTCCAACCTACATATGATATTGAATGCTTTCAAATTCGAAATGCTGCCAACGTATAAGAATGATGCAATTTTTTTTCCCTGCGAAATATACGTTTCATCGACTAATGTCAAGATATATTTCTTTTCTCGCAAATCCACAATGGTTTGCCAACTCCAAAATTACTTTACACTTCTTTGAAATTTCTTCTTAAAATAAATAAATCATCCAAACAGATCACATTTACGATATTTAGCCTAAAATTTAAGATCGCTGAGATAGAATGCATCCACTATTCCTTAACGATGTCGAAAATCGAACTTTATCAAGTTCACGTTTCCATCTAATTAAATGTTCTACTTTTTGTAGTAAAATTATTAAAAAACATTTATTAATTTTTTCAACTTACATAAACAACATAGAGTACGACATACACAATGCTGTTCACAAAATATAAACTTTCGCCAAAAAAAAAAAAAAAAAAAAAAAAAAAAAAAAAAAAAAAGAGAAAAGGAGCCACATAAAGCATCTACTATAAAACATGTGACTCTTTATATTAAAAGTAATTGGATCGGCAAGTCTTCATGTAATCTTTGAATATAATTGAAAAGGAAGAATGACTGCCGAAATGAGATGAAGACACATCCGCTTGGAATCAAAATGACAGCAATACTGGAAAATATGATCAAAAATTTAACAATATTCATTTCGGATACAATTATAAAAATCATAAATTATGGGATGAAATGAAATAATCAAGTCATGTACATCGCAACAAAATATTGTCATTTTAATATCAAAGATAAAAGCGCATTGCTATAGACACAAGATATAATGCAGAGAAACAATAAAACAGACATTCGGATAAGAACTTAATCTGACTTTGATAAAAAGAAGTGTGCGCAAAAAAAGATTCATCTAAAATTTAAGAACGTCGAACGTGCTCAGACTTGACGAAAAAAAATTAAAAACTATTATTATAATATTTATCATGCATAATAAATGAAATAAACGGCAAGATACAACCTATTGCAAAGACTTTTTATAAATGCACATACAAATGCCCAACTTTCGCTGACTGACATTTAATTCATGGGAATGGTTTATTAGTAGTTGCAGTATTCCCTCCTTGTTGACACTCCTTGCGCTCTGCAAATGCACTGCATCGTCATTATCATCATCTTATCATTCTCAAGTAACAACAGACATCCTACTTAAAATATAACTGCATTTTCCGGAAAGCTATTTTGAAACCGTCCAATCACTGTTGAGTAACAAAAGGTCGATAACTTATTAAGTAACTGAAGTAACAACAGCTTTTGACAGCCTATCAAAAAAATTGCTCACCATAGTGCTGCAGACTAACTTGACCAAGTTGATTTGAAAGTGATACCATCGACTTCATCGGACTCCGTCGAGGGGTACTTGTAGGACGAATCTAAAAAGAATCGTACCAATTACTAATAATACAATATAGCTAATCCTTTTTATTAATTCAAAAAATTTTTCATATTATTTCTGGAGTGCAATAAAATTTTTTTTCGAAGTATCCAGAATAAAAATCCGAAAAACGGAAATACTTCGGTTGGATTTTGCCAGCCACCAATATTTTCCTCATAGAAACATGTCTGCGGAGTCTGTGGTGTTATCGGCTGCGGCACCAATTGAATCGGATTTGGTACTGGAAGCGCCATCGCAGCAGTTTGTCCATTTCCATCAATCTATTTAATTATTACTTTTTTTAAAAATCAATATTTTTTTTTAAAAATATATAAAAACACATTTAACTAAAACCACTATTTTTGCAAATTGATATTATTCTTACTGTTTTTAGCGTGTTATCTGTCAATTCTAATAATTTCCCTTATTTTCATTCTTAAAAATAGTATTTTATTACTTCCTACAAGTATTTATTGTTTCTAGCAGATATGAATGAGTAATGCGAAGAATTCCGAAACTGAACTAAATTATGATGAAGGAAATGTAGTAATTTCGAAAAGAAAAGATAAATAACAAAATAAGCACAACAAACAGTTTGATATCCAGCAGGAGCAAAAAAATATGTTGGCGCAGTCATTTGCGAATAATGAGTCATATCGTTAACGGGAGCAGTTGGCGCATAATATGTGGCTGTCGGTGGAAAAAGCGCTGCACGTTGTGTAGCAACTGAAGGTGTCATCTGAAACAACAAACATATAATTAAATTGTACAGTACGTTTCATTCCTTTAACAATATTTGTAAACAATACTAACTGGTGTAAGCGGTTGAGTAGTTACTTGCGCTATTTGCTGCATGCCTACAAACGTCTGCTGAAGTGGTGGTTGTCCAACAGCTGGAATACGCACCGAACCATTAATTGCTTGCGGTTGTCCACCGATACCATTCGCACGCGGAGAATCATGTGGACTTATCGTATTACCATTATTCGGTACAAGCATCATCGGTGCTGTGCCGTTGTTTGCAACGAATTGCTGCGGTCTGTTATTTCCCGCATCCTGCGAAAAAAACAAAAAACCTCACTTTTCTTTACACATTACAACAACTTTCCAATAGCCTTCCTTCTAATAACATATAACAATGCTATCCGTATTAAATATCGGCAATTTGGAAAAAGCTCTGTGCTTTCGTTTTCCACAAAAAAAAGAGAAAATCTTACAGTATTCGGAAGTGTGTACTGTGTTGGTGCAACAGTAGAAACTGGCGAGTAGACGAATGATTGTACATGATTTGGTGGTTGCATCACAACAAACGGTGACTGTGAGAATGCATAGGTAAGCCCTCCAAATGTTGATGTAGTAAGTAATTGTCCCGTTGGTGTTGCGATAGCATAATCTACAAGAAACAGCATTTTAGATTGATCTATCTTAATTGCATTTCCATTGACTGTAACTCTGTTAATATGTGTCTGATCGATTAAGTATCAAAAAGAAATAATTCTCAATATATGTCACAGCGACATAAAAATTTGGAATAAAGTTTAATAGTATTTCGAAATTCGTTTTTCTTTATCAAACACAGGTTATTTTTCGAACGAAAATATTCTTTTCAGTAGGAGCTACGAATAATAATAGAGATATTAGCTGAAATCATTAATTTCATTTACATACAATTGACATAAATTAAAATCGCCTGGTGTCGAAAATCTAAATGATCACATCTTCAACTCTGATTTTCATGATTTCATTAATTAATACTCCCGTCTAATTACTCTAATAAATTTCTAGAAACTTCATTTGTATTTACATAGAACTGATGATATAAATTAAAATTACCTGGTGTGAAACGCGGCCCATGAATCATACGGCGAATAGCCGGTCCAAGATTTAATCGACGTCCTTTAAATTCGAACTTTTCCGCTTCCTGGTTCTGCCAAATGATGGTGAAATATGAGTATTCGTTTAGAATTCTCAAATTTACTTTAAAAATCATTGTTCATAGGACATATAAGAGGATTTAATCAATATGTCTTACCGCATTAATTTGCATGACAGTTCTTGCTTCATCCTCTGTATCAAATGTTATAAAACCATAACCTTTAGATGTCCCCTCACTACTACGAATTACTTTCGCTTCACGAACATGACCAAATTTTTCAAAAAACAAACGCAAATCAAGTTCTGTTGTCTGCAAATAATCCAGTTCAATGTATGCGAAAACAAACGGTGAATGAATGAGATTAAGTGAACGAGCAAATAAATGATGTGAGAAATTAACTGGTCGACATATTTTAAATATTCAATTAATTGAGCCAAATGGAATAAATGCACAGTTCGGATGAAAAAACACACATAAAATAAGAAAAGTACTTCCTAAATTACTGAAAAAAAGAGATGAAATTCAAAACAGACAAAACTTACGGTAGCTGGAAATCCACCAACAAAAATTCGATGTGGTATCATCTCAAATGTACGTGAATCAACCGCAGCAGGAATCGAAAAAGGTGTGGCTGCCGCCGGATAAACTGTTGCACCGGCCGGATATGTCATTTGATATGGATTGCCAGTAGGATCATATGCCAAAGTCGTTGCGAAAGCTGGGCTCATCATCATCTCAAATCTAATTCACAAAAATTGATTTCATCAAGTTAAACATCTTTAATCACGATATTACCGATTAAAATTTCGTAATAGACACCAAGAATGGTTTCATTTTTTCGCGAAGTTTAAAAAAATGCAGTATAGCAAATTGGTATTTGAACAGAAAATCAAGCAGTTTCGAATTTAGCAACTTTTGCGGAGAATACAGTACTATTTCCTGAACGGATCATAATATACTGCATAATAAAATGAACTAAAATAAAAATGACCCTTTCAAGTGATACATTAATTACATCAAGGATATTTATTATTCAATATTCATCAGACTACCCCATCAAATCTATTCCTAATAATAATTAAGAGTATATCCAGATCGTTTCACTGTGCATAAATAATTGATAAGATACGGATTCCAGTCTCACGTTACGAAACAATAGAAAACGTCTAACTTCACCTCATCGCATTACTAACTTTCAGGACATAAGCTTCCGACAGACAATGGGTTACACCTCTAATTTCATCTTACGCTTACATCGCGTAACTAGATGAATTTATAGAGCAATAAATTACTTTCAAGATATATCCGAATGTGTCCCAATTTGCTTGTATATTCTGTTTCTCGCTGTTACTTTACCCTATTTGAACAATTTCTCAGTAAAATTGTTAGATGGATTGGTAGATCAATACATCAATCAGCAAATGGAGCAAAATATTAGATCAAATTCCACCGTAACCAAACACATCACATCAACTACAATTTATGCTGTGTAATTATTGCCGAGAAAATGAGCTGTATTCCCGCCTTTGTCATCATCGTCCAACACTTCCTTCTCTAATTTCTCCTCCCCTTAATGATCAGAAGATATAACTGGGAACATCAAATTATCATTATCAACAAATACTAAACTAATATGCCAAACATTTAGCCAATATTTTTTTGTATAATGAGAGCAATGTTAAGAGTTTGAATCATGTAGTTGCAGAAGAACAAATCTGAAATTCTCAGAAATACCGAGAAATTCTGACAACTTTTTTATATGCTTAAGACAAAAGATTTCTCTTTTCCAAATATTATAGCAATATTTAATCACTACTTTTCCTCAGAAATAACAAATAATTAACATCATTTGAAGGAAGATCACATTTCCGAATTTCAAAATTCATTTTCTTACTTTATTTCACTGCTATAATCTCATTAAACATTTTATGATTACTATTCAAACTTTGCTCAGTGTATTGGAGTCACTGAAAAAAAAAAGAGAATAATGATGACTTCACTTCCAGCAAATTCCACCTAAAATATATCTTAAACCTTATCCATCCGTGCTTCAATATCATTCATTAATTCGTGCTGGTAGGCAATCGAACTTCGATAATTTCCATAACTATTTGATAGGCATCTGAAAAAAAAAGAAGCGACACTGATAAGCAAACTCTTGCTGATAACAATAAATGAAATATAAAAATTAGATAAAAAAGAGTTGTTGTATGCGGTAAAATTAGAAAAAGCATTATTAGATTAGATAAATACTACCTTAACTTGATGTAAAAAAAAAAAACAAGAAATGAGATGAAAAAGTAGATGAATATGTTATGCAAGAGAAAGATTTCATTAAAAACATTAATAAATCACATGCAAAACATACACATATCTACAAATAAATTATCAAAGTACGCCAAAACTTGGCGTAGAAAATGATTGCATCTGATAGAGTGATGATATTTCCTTTTAAAACACCACAGATACATATCATTTTACTCTTAGTAATCACATAAAGTATATCATGCCCATCTTCAACACGTACATAAATGAAAGATTATGTGCAAACAATAAATCAAAACAGATGGAACTACAAGCAACAAAAGAATTAGAATTGAAATGGAAAAAGTTTGTTGCGAACAATCGAATACCCTCTCGTGACCTATGACCTTGCCGAAAGTTCCTAATTGGTAATTGACTAGCACTAGAGAGAAAAGATGATTAATTCTGTTCTGCCATGCGTACATATCAATATTGCTGCTACCGTATTCCTTTTGGGGCGGAGACGATCTTTTGTTGCCACAGCGGAATGAGCAACAAAGGAATTTTTCATGTAATCGAGCGATTACTTACTTTCATCTGCAATTACAGTTTAATTCATTTAGCGTGCATACACATATGCATTGCAGATTCGTGCTGGCATGCATCATGCAGACTCGTGCAGACTTGTACAAACACGCATATACAGACATGTGTGTATAAATTCATACAGACACGCATCTACTAACTCGAGCAGATACGCATGTACAGACTCGTGCAGACATGCATGTACAGACTCGTACAGATATGTATGTGTAGACTCGTGCAGACATGTATGTACAGACTCGTACAGACATGTATGTACAGACTCGTACAGACATGTATGTGTAGACTCGTGCAGACATGTACGTACAGACTCATACAGACATGTATGTGCAGACTCATACAGACATGTATGTGCAGACACGCATGTACAGACTCGCATAAACACGCAGGTACAGCATATGCTGAAGGACATATTTGATAGATTGAGAAAGTTAAGAAAGGAAGGATAACGGGAGAAGAATGGATGTTTCTAAAGTCACGTACAACTACCATTTTATTGATCTATCAATGAATGGGCCAAAAATAGCACATCCTTTGATCCGTTTTATTATTTTGCATATCGAACGTTCGCTCGATACGTTATTCGTAATTCCTAGGTGAAGAAGAGAGAATGAGAAGAAGGCGGAGATTTATGTGGTATTTGGAGAGATAAGATGGAGAGGAAGAAAGAATGATGATGAGAGCGAGAAAATGAAAAATACGAGGTGATGCCGCGAAGAAATTTAAGGTTTTGGGGGTTTTTTCTGAGTCTATCTGAGTGAGATATTATTTCTAAGAATTTCTTCCCCGATAAAATTACCGTTACTCAACTTTCTTTTTAATGAATTTGATGAGAAATAAATCAATTGGATTACAAAAATCGAAGCAACCTTTTAGGGAAAAGCTTTGGAATTAAAAAAAGAAAAAAAAAGGAAATCAATTTTGAAATTCTGATTAGCAATTATGGCTAATAGTGAGATTGCATTTTTGGGTCTTCATTGATTTTTTAACTTTGAGATATTACTATTACATGCTTGATGTTGTGAGATTGTGATTGTAGTCTCCTGACTAAAGGATTAATTGAGATCGGTAATCGTAGTCCTCTGAGTAACGAATTAATTGAAATCGTAATTCCGTTTCAGTAAACAGATATTGTATCGAATTCGATTTGCGTATGTGCGTGTGTATGTGTATGGGCGAATGTCTGCAAATATAATCAATATTACGTGATGTATATAAGAAGTGCCCGAAATTAAGCCAAATTTCACATATTGCGATTTACCGGTGAAACAGCTCGAATTTGCGGGAAAAACTTGGTCAAACTTTGTCATCACGAAAACTTCCACCATTTTACATTAGCGATGTGTAATATTCAAAATGAAAGAAAATAATTTTTTAAGAGTAATTGGTCTCGTCGATCAAATAGCAATGTATTCATTGACGAATTCAACTCATTCAACGATGACAACAGTAGCGAAATGTGCTTATGACGATTTTTCAGCTCCAACATCACTTCGATCAGCTCGAGTAATTGTTGAAGGTGAAAAAGCTTGCAAATCTAGTACAAGCTATGGGATAAAAAGACAATAATGGGTCGTAAAAAAAAGGGAAATGACAATTTTTAATTAAAATATTTGTATACTGTGCCGGATACCTTAACATTATTTTATTTCATTTATCAAACTTTTTTAGCTATTATGTAAGCCAGATACATATATTTTTTTTAATCTATAAGTTTGTGTGTCGCTACGGAAAGTCCTAGACAAAATTTTATCATGCTAGAGGAAAGAAAGTAGTACAGGTTGGTAGAGCAGAATTGATATCATTAGTAAGAGATGCAAACATATTGGAATTTTTTTGATCTTTAAGGCCGTTCGGTGTATGTGAATCCTGGTTGGCTTGCCGAATTTTCAAATTTTTTCGTTATGGTGTTTTTTGGTAAAAATGCTGGTCAAGATTTAACTCTTGACGATGAAGTTAGTTATGAACATTTCATCGAACTATTGAGAGTTGTGTGTTATTGTCCCACTCGCAAACCCATAACAGGTTACTTTTTGTTTTGTTCTTCCTTTTATTTTAATCCATAAGTTTTAATATGATATAGAAGTAAAAGAAAAGAACTATGCTTCAATGATTTCAATTTTATTTTTTTTGGCGGAAAAGAAACATAAAATTAATTAAAATCTGATATGTTGTCATATTCTAAATTAGTGAGAGTTGTTGATTCGTTAGTGACAAATATAAGATGTACTGATAGGTATATGCTTTATCACTGGCACATTTTGGAATGGCTCAAAAAGATATTATTGTTACAATACTAGTAGTATAGTTCATCCTATTGTATACGATAATCTTACTGTCATTTTCAGAATACAGTGGCAGGTAATAGTAATAATTGATTTGTTTTACGTATTTTTTTTACCAAGTTACTTCGGATACTTTTCTTTTTTTTACCGCTTAGACCTTATGTTAGAATTGCTCTTCGAATTATAGTTAGGGTAGTAATAAATTACATCAGTTGTTAGATGCAAAATGATAAGGTTTGGTAAAAAGTAGGATGATTATTTATTCGATGATGTTATTCTGACTTCACAGATTTTAACTGCTTCATCAACAAATTAGATAATAACTGCAATATGATCAACTTCATAGAAATATTACTGTTAACGTATTAGGCTTACTGTAATCAAAAATCATTAGAGAAATAGAAGTGCTTTACAGATTTAGCGAAGAATACATACATTATATTTGAAGAGAAATTTCGTTTTAAATGGAAATCATCAGCCGTAATCAGTGTCTAAATTGATGATTTCTTGTTTTTTATTCTGGAATTTCTGAAAAAAAAAAAAAAAGAAAGAAAAAGGGTGTTATTGCGATCTATTAGGCAAGCATCGCTCTGTAATCCTTTTACAACAGCTTCTTTTTAACAGAATTGAACATTTTAAATTGTAGTTTCTAACGTTGTTGTTGTTTTAAAAATGGCCGATTATTTTGGAATGAAGCCTGTGATCGAAAAATGTGAAGAAGTCATTATTAAACAGGTAAATTGAAGATGAAATACTCGAAAATATTACTGCATATATTAACTATCTAGATTCAGCATTTTCGATCAACGTTTAATTGGTAGTGACATAGTTTAAAATGCTACAAATTTGATTTCATGTTTCAGTATATTTTTTTTCTACAGGTAGAGTATTAGCAGGAAAATTAATATTAAAAAGTGAATGAAACTCTTATAAGTCAGATAGATCAATCCGAATTAACAACATAAAAATTTATTCATTGCTGATTAAGTCTCTGCAACCACCGACAGAAGTCACCTCTAAAGGAGATTCTCTCAAAATTCTTTTGTCATTTTGTCTTAATGTTTGTTTTCATATCCAAACTAATTTGAAAAATTTTTTAGTCATAAAATTAATATCTTACTTATTCATTATAGGCAAGTACATTGGAAAGTATTAAATTATTCCAAATTGCATGTGCCGTTGCCGAACATGACCGCTATTCTCCAACTATGACATTACTTATCGACAAACTTTCCTCTATGAAACGAGAAGAGCTATCAAAATTGCGTTTTTCACAGGCAAGTGACGTACTTAAAATGTTTGGTCTCCTTACACCACTTGTGATTTGAACAGCAGTTTGACTTCCATCGTTGATTAAGTAATGTATATAAATTAATAGGAACAAATTTCCGTTCGAGCAAGCCTTTTCGTGTTATGTAAGGGATATATATGACTAAGCTGAAAGCGCATTTAGATTTTTGTCTGTTTATGATACTTTGAAATATGTCGATTTGCGCCACACAGTAGGTCTGTGAGCGACGAAAAATATTTGTATGAGATGAGATGAATGCTATTTTTGAAGCAGTTATTTATTTGTTCTATAACAGGTGCCAGGTGATGTTGTAGCCGATGTATTCGCCGCAAAAATGAAACGACGCGAGATGAAACGCAAGAAATGGTGCTGTTTCTTATGAAAAGCCGTCACCTTCATTATTAATTCAATTGTTCGTATCAGATTTCTTCCAATTCATTTACTTAAAATCAGTCTAGAATTATTATAATCTACATTACGCATTACCGCTGTCCTATGTTTTTGATGGACTTTATTGCTTCTTGCAATCATAATCAGTATCGTTTGAGATTTAAGGAACATCGGATCAATAAAAAACTAAAATAACTCTGACTATCATAGAAGTTGAGAAGAAATGCATAAATGCAACGAGAATAACTCAGATTAATGTGGGGGACGGAAAGCATTTCCGATCCATAAAACTAAAGGAAATATTTTGAAAATAAACTATCATAAATGACATTTCAAGATAATGTGTGTTTATTTTTGGCGATATATTCTAATGATAAACTTGTGGAATATTTACGTCTATTAAAAGTTACAAAGCAGATAATTTTATACCAATTGGCGTAAGATTAAGCAAACAGAATTCTAGTCATTTGTACGTAATAGTCGTAAAATATTTTCATCTAAATATGAACAAGCATCGCAAAATTCAATCTGAATAAAGTCCACCGTAAATTTATTTCTAGGAATTCAACCATTCAAAACATATAATAATTTACAAACATTAGAACAAGAAAAGTACATCAGAGGGCAAGCTGTGTCATGACATGTCTCTTATATTCTTCTAAGCCTCCTTCTAGTGCCATCACACAACGATCTTTAACTACCCACAATTCCTTACAAACCATGTCAATAAGCTTCTCGTCGTGAGAAACGATCAACACTCCTCCCTGCAAATTTACAGTAAACAATGAATATAGAAGACAGGAAAAAAAGAACATGGAAGTTACAGTAAACTTGCGAGTTAAACTGTTCAGTATGAGAAATCTGTGAAGATCAAGCTCATAAAAAATAGATATCACATTAACAGCACAAATACAAATATGAAATATTCACCTTAAACGAGTTTAACGCTCTACCTAATGCTTCGACCGTTTCTACATCCAGATGATTTGTAGGTTCGTCCATGATCAAATAGTTCGGACTGCAAGAAGAAATTGATAATTAAATAAAGCAATGACGTGAAAGAATAAAACTCTCTTATTATTCAGTCAAAAAAATACTGCAAAACACTCGGGAACCAGGCAAAAACAGCTTATGCTATTGCACAATGTTTATGTCCTGTAAAATTTAAAAAGTCAGCAAAGTGTACTTTGACATAGCAATGCTTGCAAAAGCAAGACGAGATTTTTGTCCACCTGAAAGAGTCACGACAGACTGCAGTGCTAAATCACCAGAAAGTCCGAACCGACCAAGGGCCGCTCTGTATTCTTCTTGACTTTTACCTATAAAAACAGTATAAAGAAGGCGCTACTTCAAAACAAAGAGGGAAACTGTAGTAAATTGAAATAAATTAAAAAGAAAAATTCGAGCAAATTTTAATGAAGGGAGAGCAAGATACCGGGAAATCTTTTCTCCAATACTTCTATGCCAGATATATCCATGTCAAGCTGATCAATGTGATGTTGCGAAAAATATCCTATTTTTAACCGGCGATTGGCATTACGGAAACCGCTTGTTGGTGACAAGTCACCAAGAAGCAATTTTAGTAGTGTCGTCTTACCAGCTCCATTTTCTCCAACCTATAAGTAAATCTGATTTTCCCAACAATTTTGCAAATCATTCAAATTAAGATATGTTGTCTTCCGTCCACATGAACCGACCTGATGAATTTTTAACTATCTTACAAAAACTTTGCATATTGTAAAAATAATAAAACATACAATGCAAATGCGAGAATCCGCATATGAACCAATTTGTAGCTTAGTGAATATAAACGGTGAAACTGATGTATACCTAAAATATAGGTTAGGCAATAAAGTGCATCAAAATCTAAAAACATAACTTTTTTTTATCTACCTCCGGTAAAAAAATATGAGGATTTTGATAAAGACAGAAATAAACAGAAATTATTTAAGGGTGTCGAAACAACTAAAAACGACTCATGAGAAATTCAACACATAATTTATCTCGTGATTTCAGAAATATTTTGAAAATATTTTAGGTGCATTTTTAACTCACATGATAATGAAATCGACTAGATTTAAGCCAAATTACCTAAAAGATACATCGTCTAACTGTAATACCAAATTATTCAGTACTTCGCAGTCAGGAAAGCTCAACTTCACTTCACCTTCCAAGACAACAGGTTTAAGTATTGGTCTGAAAAATGAATAAGAAGTAATAAGTTGCAAACACTCTCGATGAGAAGTGTGAAACCATTTATTATTTGTGGTAGCAAAACATAACTCGAACGATTTGTTCCCAAATGTAATTTAAAATTATAAAAAACAACACTGTTGATTTGCAATGTTTATGGCAGTAATTAAGGAAAAACAAAGCATTACAATTTTTCAAGCATTTTGATACGACTTTGTACCATCGATGCTCGTTTAGCATTGTACCGGAATTTATCAATAAATTCTTGAGTATGTTGACGGAATTGTTGTTGCGCCTCATATTCCCTGAAAATGTCTATTGAAGTACTGAATCACATCCAAAAAATTAGCAATTGAACAGATCAGATCTGAAAAGAGCAATTTCCCTAAATTTAAAATATATTAATTATAATTGTTTGCATTAATGAAATAAAGCAAATAAAAATTTATAAAAGAAAAAAACAAACCTTTCCTGCTGCGTTAGTTTTTCTTTCATTGTTTTCTCGAAAACAGCATAATTACCTTTATATTGATCTAACCTCTTTGAATGTAAGTGTATCATATCCGTACAAACAGTATTTAAAAAACTGCGATCATGGGAAACTATCACAATCGTAGAAGTCCATTCCTGGAAACTATTATACCAAATAAATGATCAACCAATAATATATAGTTTGTAGTAAAGAAAACATACTGCCACTTAATTTTATTATCGAATTATCAAATTTATTAAAAGTGTGATGGAACACCAACTTCCTAAGTCACCTGAAACTTTTATTTCAATAAAAGTCGTCTTTTATCTAAAATACTTACCCCAAGTAAAGCAATATGTAGTATCGATAAAATTACATTTCAGACTTCATCACGAAATCAAAAAAAAAAGAGAAATTTAAGCCAGGATTCAAAAAAATTTAAATAATACCTGCAGGTGATTTTCTAGCCAAATAATTGCTCTCATATCTAACATGTTTGTCGGTTCATCCAATAAAAGTAAGTCAGGCCTGCAAGAAAAAAAAAAGACAATATAAAATCGATTTTTTCCAAGAAAAGCGAATTATAAAGTTACAATAAATGCAACGTACCTCATGAACAGTGCCTTTGCCAATGCTAACCTCATCCGCCAACCACCCGAAAATTCTCTGAAGATTGCCATTTTTTTGGTAAAAAAAGAAAAGAAATCGATTTTATACTGCCTTTCTCTTTTCCAATTCATATTTAGAAAACGATAATTCATACTTAATTCCTCTTTTAATTCATATATAGAAAACGATAAGGAAAGAGAATTTTCAGTGAAACTATTCAAGTAGATTACACTGAAAATAATCCAGGAAAACAATTAAGAATACTTTGTAGGCTGTTTCTGCTCTTCTGGTGTAAAACCGAGTCCAAAAAGTATTGAAGCAGCACGTGCAGGTGCTCTGTCCATTTGGGCTTCTTCCATTTCCGTATAAATTTTTCCTAGCTCAATGCTATACTTCTCTTTATCCCCATCGCTAGAAGATCTGAAATAAAAATCATTTTTCAAAGTTCCCAGAACAATATTTGATAAGTTTTTTTAGAACTATTTCAAAATTTCGAAGTGATACTAGAAGAGGTGAAATTGGAAAAAAGTCAAAATTCATTGAGATATCTTATTCTCGATTCATCTTGCTATGTAATGAATCCATACGATGCCATAAAACTTACTCTTTGATAAGTCTCTGCAATTTTTCTTCGCGACGTAATAATTCCATCCTTCGAGTATCGCTTTGCAACACAGATTGTCTTACTTCTGTATCATCACCTTCTACCTCTTGTTCAACACTTAACATGCTGATATTGGAGGGAATTTTTAACTGCTTTCTGAAACAAAAATACAAATATTACACAATGTTTGATACATAACTGAGTTGTCAAATAAATTACAAATATTCAATAAACCGCTTCAGCTTTTGCCACATATATCAACATAGCTAAATTGTTGTGTAATAAACAAAGACTTTAAATATTTTTCCAAATATTACGAAGAAATCATTTTCAGAAAAGTAGATTTCCCAGCTCCATTTCGACCAACCAGACCGTACCGTCGACCATAAGTTAAAACAACATCAGCACCACATAGTAATTGCCTGCAAAATTAAAAAAATAGTTATGTGTATTCCTTTGAAAGGAAAACAAAACTAGCGAAATTGAAATTACTGAATCTTAATGAACAAGTTGTTTGAAAGATTTAGAATATCGAATAATTTTCACATCCTACAAATCGTCAAAGTTGCAACTTACTTAGGTCCTATTGATATATCAATGTTATTTAAGTGCACATCCATTGTATTTCCACCTGCAGAACTATCAGATTTCCCATCACGACGGTTTGTTGACTGTGAAGCTGTAGCAACAAGATCAGTTGGCCTCTTTTTCTGTATTTTTGAACCATCTCCAATTTCACGTTTAGTAGTCTTTTCTAATGCACGGGTTTCAGCCTTTTCAAGTTTCTTCCTATCTACTAGCTGCAATACATTTGACAGTTATAACTTCCATAATTGTTGCATGCCAATCTCTGTGAAATCAATAAGTAATGCAGCTTACCGAAGGTGTGTCTCGTGTACTAACTTTCCATATGCTTGTAACATCCTCTGAATCGAAATGTTGAGCACTTATATCAACAGTTTGTTCAAGACGCCGTTGGCCAATTTCATTTGGTCGGTTAATAACATTTTTTCTAGAAATTTAGATTATTAATTTTGAAAAATTTCTGCATGCTACAAAATTTACAAATAAAATAAAACACATATAATAAGATATAAAAAGCTCACCCATTATGAAGTAACAAAGCAAGCTTCTCACATACAAGATCAATAGCCTCATCACTAAGTCCTTCCACAGAACTTTGTATGTGCACTCCAACAGCCTCAGCAACATCTTCTTTCGACAATAAATCATCGGCGTTTTCTCTTAAAACTGCTGTAAACATACTGCATTTTGTTTTTTTCAAACAGATAGATACAACAAAAAAAATCTTTTTCTGGCTTTTTTTTTCTACGTCATATAAAAATTGTTTTTTTCTGATTTTTGAAGTTCGCGATTGGAATGATAAGTGATACCTTCAACGTAATCTTTAACTTCAATCGGAAGATCAGGAAAAGTCGATGTGAGATATGCTGATATCGTCATTTAATATTTGTTAATTGTTGATAAAAAACTCGAAGCCAAACCAAATAAGAAAATTGAAAATCAATAAAGCTGGAAATTCATTTTTTTTTTCTAGCTATCTATTTGAACTGATTACTTAATTTATTCATTTGAAATTTCAGTTTCTGGAATAAAAAAAAACCAACGCCAAACAGTTAAGAAAGAAAGTGAATAAGTTGATAGGACGACTTAAAATCTACGAGATAACCAACAATCTTTCTTCCTATGTCAAAAAGATTAGGCTGACTAGTGGCTACACGAATTCTTTACAACATTCGTCACACAACTGCTTAAAAACTCAGATGTCATTAATCATTGATGAATGAGCATTTTTGATAAACCTTTGAAATATACGTAGAAAATTGAACTACACATTAAATAATTCTACATAGACAAACCTGGAATTAAACTTGGAAGAAGGAGAAAGTAGTATGACGCGTCACTGATAAATATTTCGGCCGTAGTTTCGTCAATGAGCCGATTATTCATACAATGCTGATTGTAATGCAATCTAAAAATTTCTCGTCATGCAGTTGTTAAGTAAGGAATTAAAATTTAGCAAGACTACCGAATTCAAGTAACGGCATAAAATGACAAGAATAACATAGCGTTACGAAAGAGAGATGTATCGATTATCTGATAAAAAGATCAGTTATTCATATGAGATAGATGATAAACAGTAGTATAAACTGATGAGAATAATACAGCGTTACGGAAGGGGAGATTGTTATTTGATAAACAGGTTTGTCAGTCATAAAAGATAGATGATAATTGATAAGAATAACGTAGAATTATGAAAGCAAAATAATATATTCGGATTTATCCGACAAAATAGATCTGTCAATTATGTAAGATAGCTGATAACGATATCCCCCAAGTAATTGCTTCCTGATGTATCGTCGAATCTGCTATTTATGATACCATTCTCTTCAGTTTAAACTAGTTGAGGCCCCCGTCCTATGACGCCTGGTATTTCACGGTGCTTTCGAAACCAGATATAGAGCTACTATATGTGACAATCTGTATCCTGAGACTTTTGTCTGCCCTATTGATTGGTTGATGGGTCATTGTGAACCTATAAGGAAGCATGTCTACTAACCGGCTCTTCACGTGCGGTTGCGAGCGACAGGGTGGGGAGTTTTACGCTTGGTTGCCGTACGTGGGTGACGTGGATAACACGTTAGTTGAGAAGGAAAGATAGATAAGAGTGAGAATATTTTGCAGAAGAATGAGTGATCGTGGACGTAATGATGGTGAAGTAAAACGGAATAGCATAAGCGGTGGCAGACCAAATAGTGGTAGCAATGCAAGTCCACGTAATAGCATAAAAGAGGAGCGTTCAGAGCGAAACGAACGTGATCGTACCGGTCGAACATCTTCCAGCGAAAGGTATTTTCCTTTTTTTTTTTTTTTTTTCTAGATTAGTGGTAAGTATGTTTTTTCTATTGTGCTCGTGTAAAAGTTGTTAGAGATGCACTTTGTAGGAAGATAAAGCTTTTTTTTTTTTTTTTATTTTGGAACAATTACTCTATGTGAAAGCATAATGTAGCAAAAAATCTAGAAACATATGTTTAAAATGACAGTTAACCGAATGAATCGAAAAGGATTTATTCCTTTAAAAATAATTATTGTCTTCAGTTTATATCCATTTTTTTAATGCGATGAAATAATAAACTAAATGATTTTCGTAAATCCTAGATACGATCAGGACCCGAATAATCTCGGTACAGAAGTATTTGATGGATCTTAATAAAAATATGTTTAGTCGTAGTGATTTTCTTCGTTTTGTATTTTATTTTCTTGTCACTTGAATCTATTCCTTTTTTTTGTTCGAAAAAAAAAAAAAAAAAAACCTGCCGTCGAATTATTGATCCTGAATGTATCGGGATTCATACGAAATCATATATAACGAAATAAATTAAGATACTGAACAAATTGTAGAGATAACATTTTATATACTTCAATGGCAACTTTATTAAGGCATCATCATCGATCAAGTGAATATCAATACAACAATTCCTCAAGTAATATGGGAGGACCATCTGGCGGGCAAGCAAGCCGTGGAATGGGAATGGGACCAGGTGGTGGTGGTGGAGGAGGTGGTCGAGGACCAATGAATATGATAAATGTCCTTTCTGGACAAGCATTCAGTGAGACAGACCTAATGAGCGATTTGCCAAAAAAGAAATTTACTGGTCGATGCCGTTTATTTGTTGGTAACTTGCCGAATGATTTGAAGGAGCAAGAACTGAAGGAACTCTTTGCACCTCATGGCGACATTGCAGAATGTTATTTGAGTGGCAAAGGATTTGCTTTCTTACGATTGGTTAGTTCTTCCTATATATCATAAAATGGTTTGATTTGACTTGAGTCATTTATTTTTTCGTTTTGTTTTGTACGAATTATATATGTATCCTCCATATCTCCTTCAGGATACACGTGCTCATGCTGAAAGTGCTAAGGAAGCTATTGATGGCAGAATAATACATGGTCGTCCGGTTCGTGTACGATTTGCGGTCCATGGTGCTGCGTTAAGAGTAAAAGAACTTTCATCAACTGTATCGAACGAAATGCTTTATCATGCATTTTCGGCATTTGGTGAAGTAGAACGAGCAGTTCATATTGTTGACGAAAAGGGCAAGCCAACAGGAGAGGGGATTGTGGAATTCGAGCGTAAACCATCGGCGAATGAAGCACTTCATCAAATACGAGAAAAAGTATTCTTATTAACGGCGTAAGTTTCTTCTCTACTTGTATATTCAGGAAATTATTGTGCAAAAGTATATAGCACATTGCAAAATCTGAGAAAGAACAATCTCTCGGACTGCTACGAGTGTTTCATGATATGATTGTTCGTTCAAGTAACGCTGAAGAACAGTTTTGAACTCATATATTTCTGATTTTGGAAAAATATTATCGGTCGGAAAATTTTTGAAAGTACTTTGCAGAAGTCCGAAACCGTTAGTTGTGGAGATGTTGGAGCCACGTGATGAAGACGATGGCCTCGCCGAACGTATGATACAACGCAGTGCAATGCTTCAAAAGTACTCTTTTGCATTTCTTAGTTTCATTTCAGATTATGAAAGCAACCAGTTTCTGTAGCTAATTAAATTGCTCGATCATTTCGACATTTCATAGTAATGGTTCTGCTCTGAATCATGAAGATATGCATATGTGTGGCTTTCTTACTCTATTCCTTCGTATCGTGCATTCAAGAACTTCCTTCATATCATTCAGTGTGTTTTCAATAAACAAACCGATAAGTTGTTTTGTGAACTGCACTTTTCTGTTTCGTCTCAACCGTTAAGTTGGCAGCTGGACTTGGACTTGATAATGTTTGTGAATAGTTAACTTGGACTCATTCTGTGTGCTTTGCATAAGGAAAAAATGTTGTGGAATGGACTAGATAGTCCTGTAGGATGTATTGTTCAAACAAGTACTCTTGCGTTTAATGTCATGATCGATTGCTCTATACAGAATGGACATTTAACTTATTTGTTTAATTGAATTTTACGGTACGCGATTCAAGCTAAAATTGGTACTGATAGCTCTTCTGAATGAGCTTGAATAAATGCACCAACTATTATGTGTTTGTTTCTTTTAAACTGAAAGGATTTGAGCATAAGTAAGCCACAGTTATGCATAATCTTCATTTTAGAGCGACCAGTTTGAATTCTGACTAAAAGAAAGACATAAACTCAGTGAGGTTTATATCATCCCATTCAAGCCCATTGCTATCACTGTTTCTATAGAAATGATAACGGAAGTTGTGGTGGAAAATTAATGAGTGGACCAACTTGATCATCAAACAGCTAATATTTATTTGCGAAATGATTTTAAAAATTATTTGCTGTATTCAGAATCCTCAAGTAATTGATCGGTTTTGATGCATTGAAAAGTTATTTGAAATAGAGGGCTATCCTTTTTTCTGGAGAAGAAATATATAGGATTCTCCAAATTATGTAGGATTTTTTAGAAATTGTGTGCTCAGAGGAATTTATTCATTTTTTATTGCTTTAATTATTTTATGATAATTTGATTTCATCTTTAGAAATAATCTTGCATTTTTCAAGAAATTTTCGAAAATAATGAATTTGTACATATAATTTTTTTTTTTTATTGAAAATGGATTCCTGTTTCCATCATATGGTTAATCAGTGAATAGGTTTAAAAAATGAGTGACGACTTCTATCGTAAGCCTCTTTCGAGGATCTGATATTCTAGTCGTATTTAACGTGAAATTACGCTTTTAGTAATGATATTGCATTGAATATCTGGGAAGTTAGTAATTTATTTCCCACTTGTCATATTCTTTTCAAAATGGGTTTTCCATTTATGAATTAAAGTGACAAGTGGAGCTTTTGACATTGAATCATCTTTATCTCTGATTGTAATTTTAGTTCTTTTTAGTGTTCGAAATAAGCAGAACTTTAGAAATTTTCGCTGATTGAAAAATGTGTTTAAATTTTCTCAAAACCGAAGTGCTTTTGTTTCGCACTGATATTCTGTTACGATCTTTTTTCTTATTCAGTGCATCACAATAGTATTTAGAATGATATAAAAATAATAAGAATAACCAGTTACAGGTGGTATTTCACTGGTTTCCACTTTGTTTGGAGAAGAAAATCATAAAAGATTAGAGTAATTTTTAAATGGAACTTTAAGAAATGCCTCGTTTTTTATTAAATTTTTGAGCATATTTTGGGCTTTTTGCATTAATCTTCATTATTTACAGTTACTTATAGTGGTAGCATACAAGTGGTTTATAACCTTGCTGAAAAATAATTGCAAAATTTTGTTTTATGGCTAGTCTGTCGAATAATTTGAAGGTCATTGCACACACTTTTCAAGCTTCTGAAATGAAAGGAATTACATCGAACCGTGAATTTGCTCATTGCTAGGTAGTGATTAGTTAGATCATTTCTACGGTGATACTTTTAAGAGTTATAACTGTTCTCGGGAAATATTTATAATGTTTGTTTACATTATATAATGCAGTGGTATGGGAAGTTTTGTCATTGTTTTAATATGGTTATTTCAGGCTTCACAATGATGTTTGAACCCTTAATTTCAAGTTATTAGCGACTTATCAAAATTGTTACTACACTTTGAGGCGGAGCGAAGGAGTTGTGGTGTGAATGTATTTGAGTGAGTGATACGCGTGTGTAGAAAAAATAAATATCTTCAGTAATTGGGAGAAGGGTGGTGGAAAAGAAGTTGTGAGCAGCTATGACAAAATGATCATTCTGAGGTGGAACTGATAGCTCAAATTTCGCAAAAATTAAAATTGTATCATATCCTACAAATATTCCTTGAAGCTGATCACTTTCACGTAGTTTTACCAGTAGCTGATAGTAATTAAATACGGTTGAGTATTTCAAATAAGAGAAAATATAATGTCATACTTGGGCTATGAAAAAGGAAAAAAAGAAGTAATGTAGAAAATGGGAATAGCTGCTTATAAATGTGCCATTTAGAGCGCTCCTCATGAAAATCATGCACAGTTTTTTAGAAATTTTCATTTGCTCTAATGTTTAATAAATTGTAAGATCTATATAATGAGGCAGTAATGCAGACAGTTTAAATATTGCCATAGAAATGCCATTGTGATCTTTTTATCATTGTTTATTGGCTTAAATTAAATGAATGGCTAATTTGTGACTTAGAAAGTTAATATCTGGCAAACAAATGTAAGAGTGTAGTGAAGTAATATAGTAAATGTTGCGAAAAGTGAATATGTGTAGCGCAAGTGTTACTATGTAGGGAACGAGAAGTGGGCCCACGATTTCCACCAGCAAACAGCTTCGAATACGTATTCGGGTTAAAATGGAAAGAGCTATATGAGGTGGAAAGACAGCGTAGAGCTCAATTGGAAGAAGAGCTCAAAGAAGCTCGTAGACGCTTGGAAGCTGATATGGATCTCGCTTACCAGGATTATC
The DNA here is from genome assembly GCA_000499405.2 of Onchocerca volvulus. Classification (NCBI taxonomy): domain Eukaryota; kingdom Metazoa; phylum Nematoda; class Chromadorea; order Rhabditida; family Onchocercidae; genus Onchocerca; species Onchocerca volvulus. The sequence continues at coordinate 1,241,482 of HG738139.1, read as the reverse complement.
AAACTCAGTTACTCCGTGAAGGCAAGGTTTTTACACTCTTTCACTTTTCGTCTCACTGTAAAGTACCCTCTTTACAGCGTTGTATCCTTTGTACATCAATGTGGAAGATTGTTATTTTAGTTCGGAACATCCTTTTAATTTATTTCTTCATCAAATTTTTATTTTGAATTTTTTTTCTTGTTTGTTTGGATGAAGTCTTTTGCTATTTTTAAAAGCATTTCGAGGAAAATAATGTGAAATATGTTTTGGGCAACACTTCCTTTTCTTTCTTTGGCATCAGAGTATCCGTTTTTTTAAAAAAGAAATTGGAAGATGAAACTACTAATTTTTGATTTTGCAGATATTATTTTATTTTGTTAAATATTTGATGTGTAAAGCCTTTTTATTGTCCAAAATATATGATGTACGGAAAGGTCAATTCATTTCTAACTATAAATCGTTATTCGAATAACTATTAAAGAGAAAGCGCTATAATTCCTTTCCCAACCATCTCATTTTTTTTTTTTTTTTTTTTACTTTGTTTATCTGAAGGATATTAAAGATGACGATTTTATTTAGCTATAATAGTGATTCATATTTCCTTATCGAAGCTCATGCTGACGTTTACTTCACTGTGATTCTGAATTTCATGTTCTTTACCTTTTCATATATATAGAAAAGTAACTTAAAAGTTCATTTTTGCATTTCTGAAGTCACTTGCAAATGCTTGGGAAAAAACTTCATATCTTGGAATGGTTGTGCAGGAAAAAAACTGGAATTGTTAATTATGTAAAATGAATATTCAGATGTGACGTGAATTGAACCACGTTAATTGTAATTACAAATTTCGGTTAACTGCGAATCCCCTCTTCTGTGGAAATTGCAACCAGTGGGAGAAATATCTACTTTAAAGTCATTTCTTATACTGGATATTTTTTTCTTTCTAGCGATTTTTTAATTTAAGTTTTAATTTCAATTGACTTTTATGTCATTTCGCATTTATCCATTTCTTATTCCCTCTTCGTCGATTAGTGTTATGAAATAATTATTATGCAGTTATAGTTGATATAATTTAAAATTATGTTAGTGAGATATAACATCATCTTTGTCACATTTTATTAATTACCTTAATGACAACATTTAATATTAGTGGTTTTCTGTCAATTCGAAATATATGTTTTGAAGAACAAGATTATGACCACTATGCAGCGTACCATGTTCTGATAGCGAGTATGGATATAAGTTGACACCAAAGTATTCCACTGCAACATACTTCTAACCGTTTCATTTAATTTACAGTTGTTCCTATGTTTAATTTTATGGATTAGTTATTTTTATAATCGAAATCTATCCACATATGAAAGTGTTGCAGAAATAATTTCATTTTTAACTAAGTTGAAATAAACTTATCGATCAAATAATTCGCCATTAGTTTCATATGTGTTTTGTATGTTATAAAATAAAAATTATTTGAAGTTCGGAACTGACAATCTAAATTTTCGCCGTAGTACATCATTTTATTATAGATCTCGCTCGTCGGCAACAAGAGCTTGAGCGATTAGAAGCTGCGAAGCGTGAACGTATGGCACAGGTGGCAGCACGCCGTGGTGAAATGCCTACCTTATTGGGTAGTTTGGGCGGTGGACCATCTGGTCCACAAGGTATGGCGAATGGCCCTGGTGGAATGTCTGGTGGCCCACCGCCACGTGAATTTTTCGTTGCTGGTTCTGGTGGAGGTTCGCATCCACAACACAGTAACTTTATTTCTGTCATTTAATTCCTAATATTTATATCATTTTTTGTTGTCTCGTAATTTCTTGTCTGCAGAATTTCATGCCTGTATTTTCAAATATTTATTATTATTCTGATCTATTAGTTTTTACCCACATTTTTGGTCGAGTTTTTGTGCTCTTGAGAGTGTTTTTTTGAAAAGGATTATGTTTTAAAAATATTTTCTCTGTCAAAACTCAGTCTAAACTTTTTTTAGGAGGACCATTTAACTCAAGTGGACAAAGTGGACCTGAGGGACCAAGAGGACAAGAAATGATGGGCCGAGGTCCACCTGATATGCAACGTAGTGGACCACCACAAATGGACAATCCAGGAAGGGGACCACCCTTTCAGCAAGGCGGCCCCGGTGGACCTGTTAATCAAGGAGGTGGTCCTGGTAAGCGCTTTTTTTTTTCGTTATTTCTCGAACATGTAATTTCATATTTTTAGCAAAGCAATTTTAAAATAGTTTTTACAAAATTTATTCTTTGTCTTTATGACTTTTGCTTTTGAAATGCGATCTAATCGAATCTTTTGACTAGCATTGAGAAATTTTAATATATATGGTAATTTTTGATGCTGTGAATTCATTACAGCGGTCCATTATTTTTAAATTTTATAGATCCGACACTTGTACAAGGTGTGCAGAAGCTACTACAGATATTTCGTGCTGATGCACCAAGACCTGGTGGACCACAACAAGGAGTGGTATATGCCTTTTAAATTTTTATGTTTTTGTTACTTGGCAATCGCCAGCTGCTTGAAATCATTAATATAATATTCCATCATAAAACCCCAATCATACTCCGCAATTGCGGTAAAAAATATATTTAGACATTATTTTGTAAAGATCTTGTATCATTTTCTGTTCCTTATGCTGATAAAATTTAATTTTATTACTTGTTTTCGTAGTTTATGTTATTAATAGTAATCTTTTCTTGCAGCCACCTTCGTTTGGTAGTCCAGGTGGTCCTGGACCTGGTGGTTTTCGAGGACCCGGAGGGCCGATGGGGCCAGGAAATTTCGGAATGCAAGGTGGACCACCAGGAGGTTTCCATCGTGGACCACCAATGGGTGATTTCCCAGCTGAAAAGCGGATGCGACGATGAGCCCCAAGTTGCACTGCATTTTTCTGTTCTGTTTTTAATAGTGTTTGCATTACTGAAATTTTCATATATTCTGTTGTTTTGTTCGCAATTTTTTTTATTTAATTAAGAAAAAAGAAGAATTATGAATTTTTCCATGACGAACGTTTACATTATTTTGATATAAAAATGCATTTTGCATCAGGAGGTGTATTTAAAGTATTGTTTTCTTTCTTTTCTTGTTCTCTATTTCTCAGTCACTTAGAGCAGTAAGCTTGAATGCATATATTTATGTAAGTTGTACTGTTATCTTTGTGTTCTGCTCTTCAATATTGATGATATTTATTTGTGTGAAGTAAAATAAGCGTTTGTTTATCAGTGACTACAATATCTTGAATCAGTCTGCTTTTGATTCTTGGTGGTTTTATTTTCCTGAACTGGTTATTATTGCCTATTTCTAAGATTGTTTGAAGGCAGCTCGATATAATTCATGCCTGACAGTATACGATATGAATTATTTAATTTTCCGAAATTGAAACTTAGATATGTTTTGGGTATATACTGATGAAGTAAATATTAAAACGAATGCAAGATACTGATGGTATGATGAAACAAATTGTTGGCCCTGAGCTTGGTAAAAGACATGTATTGTTGGAGATTTCCGAAGCAGGGATATATTTATGTCAGGTTCAAAAAATTTAAGGGATTAGCATTTCCCAGTTCTAGTTTCCAAATGAATTCAAATTTCCCCATGAAATCGGTGCAAAGCAATTTGGATAGATAAAATCACTAATATGTGATTAGGATATTGCAGTTCGAAATGGGGTTCTAAACTGAGGCATCCTAAAAAAGCCCTTGAAGCAGTAATGCAGAAATATTCGAGAACAAGTTCGACTTATGGTACTCAAAAAAACAGACCAGTTTTTCTGAAACCGAGTAAGCATACCTGTTATTGTTGTTAAAAGCAAATTTTTATCGATTATTTATCCGCAATTTTTCAAGCAAAATGTTCCTGTTTTTCATTGCGGTTGAACATTTCGTCTACACGTATGTCGTGGATATTTTGAATTGGGATTATGAAAGTTCACCGCTTATCATTGACCGAGATAACAGCTGTTGCTCTTTTTTGAAACTGTTAAAGTTCGACTTTTAAGTTCTCTTTAATAATTTTTATATAATTTTCGTTTTGGTAATTTGCTGGTATTACAATATCAGTCATGTTTAATTGATAGTTTTAATTGCTGTTGTCAAGATAAAATTTCTTGTTTGCCAAATTTTAAAATCTTTTCGTCGTACTTCCTTTTTATTAAAATTTTCACTGAAATTTATTGTGCTTAATATTATTATTACTTTGTTCATTTTTTTTTTACCTTTAAAATTTCTGGGAATATTCGCGTTTTCATTTATGCATACACTCGTTTTTCCAGGTGATGATGATACTTCTGATAACCGTAATGGTCCACTTATTCTAGAGGATCGTATAACGGAGGAGAAATCTAATGTAGTCATACATAATCCATTCCTTTCACTTTCCATTCAACAACAACGTTCTCGACTTCCCATTTTTAAGGTATGAGAAAAAAAAAAGAATTCAGTATTGGTTACAATAAAATTTCCTACTTAGATGATTTTCATCTCGACCTCGCTTCAGCCGTCGACTGCTCTTCAATGATTTTTAAGAATAATGTGATTTGATTATAAATGAATATTTAGTAGTTCAGTAATCCATAATGTTCCAAAGTTTGGAGTCATAAATTATGTTTATTTGAGTTTAGTGCAAAATATCTTCATTAGAGATAAAGAAATAAAGCTCTGCTTTCTGTATTAATGAAATTTATTATTAGGAATACTGGTTGATAAGATTATCAGTTGGACTATTTAGCTGATAATATCATAGTGAAGTTCATTTAACAAATGTTAATTATATTTTAAGTTCTATTTATCCATCGTTTATTACAGTATCGCAATCATATTATATATTTGCTAGAAAAATATCGTGTACTTATCATTGTTGGAGAAACTGGATGTGGCAAAAGCACTCAAGTACCTCAGGTGACCTAAGCCTTTAAATTTTGCTTTCTTCTTGTATTTGGTCTTAATTACCTCGACACTTTTTTCTTTCCTTTTCTTTCTTTTTTTTTTTTTTTTTCGAAAGAAAAAATTTCATAGTGAAGATTCTTGGCTCCGGGTAATAAGTACATTAGTGCATTTGGTAAAATTTAAATCCAGTGTTCTGGATGATGATCCCAAAGTTTCATATTGTAATACGAGTCTAAACTACTCTCGAGAATTGCGATTTCTGTAGAATATTTAGTAAATCTTTTTTTTACAGTAGAGTTTTGAATTTCTTCTAGAAAATTTCTAGTCTCAAATCAAATAATGAAACTTCTAAAATTTTCTCGAAATAGAACGCGTATAATACAGAACATTGAATTTGAATTCCATTAAATGTTAACCTTTCATCTGTAAGTCAGTGTTTACTGTAAACATTCTAATGACTTACTTTTTTTTTTTTTTTTTTTTTAGTATTTGATGGAGGCTGGTTGGGCTTCAGATGGACGAAAAATAGGCGTAACGCAGCCAAGAAGAATAGCTGCGGTTACGGTTAGTTTTTCTTTTTTTTTTTGCAGAGCATCTTTGATTCTTTTAAAATTGATTAGTTAACGATTATGATCTTTTTTTCGTCATATTTCTATTTTTAGGGCATTTTTAATATACTCCTGAACCAAAATAACACATTTTTTTTTCTTTTTTTTTTTTTTATATTAGTTAGCTAATCGCGTTGCTGAAGAGAAATCATGCAGACTTGGTACGGATGTTGGTTATGTAGTTCGTTTTGATGATATGACCGATTCGGCAACTAAGATAAAGGCAAGTCTTCTTTCCGTGTTGCATGATAATTGCTATATACGGTATGTATATGTCATTAATGTAGAGGCTATTATCATTTGAAGAATGATACAATTTGAGACATTGATATTCAATATACAGTGATATATGTTTCACAGTGTTATAAAAACGAATAAATATTTGGATTATTTAGAAAAGAACAAATATAACTTAAACAAATAAATATTGGAATAATATTTATTCTGGAATAAAGACATCTGAAATTGTTTAACGCAGATATTTATCATATAAAGTTATTCAGTTAGCGGTATTTTTATTTGATTTATTGATACAGTATTCTTTCAGTATATGACTGATGGCATTCTTCTTCGTGAATTTATGTCCGATCCTTTATTAACACAATACAGGTATCACATATTTCTGTATCTTAATATTATTCAATCATACTTAAAAAAAAAAAAAAAAAAAAAAGAAAGACAATCATTTGTTACAGTATACTAATGATTGATGAAGCACACGAACGTTCTATTAATACTGATGTTACGTTGGGTTTATTGCGAAAAATAATCATGATACGTAAAGATCTGCGAATAATCGTCTCGTCTGCAACTCTTGATGCTATTGTTAGTTATTTATTGTAAAAATGATAGATTGAAATATTAGAAAATGGTTCATCAGCTTATAAACTGCATTCATATCATTTTAGTACGCACATCTTAATTACAATATATTGAGGTACTGAAATCTGCGAAATACTTATTTCATCAGTGATGAGAGACGGAAAAATTAACAAATTATGTCTCCATAGATTTTATTCCTTCTAATAAGTTTGAATAATTTTAGCTTTTCCGCGATTTTTTCGAGTTAAATGATACAGACGACAAAAATAAAAACATAACAAGTATTATCTCTGTTGAAGGTCACATCCATCCTGTTACTGTCTACTTCACAAGAAAGTAAGTCTTCACGTACTTAAATTATGCCAAAAAATGAATTTCGTTCATTCCAGTGGAATTTTTTTTTCTGATATAAAAATCCATGAAATATATTTTCTGAATGATGTTTTTTAGTCCTGTACCAGATTATATTCAGAAGACGGTAGAAACTGTTCTTGATATCCATAAAAATGAACAGCCTGGAGATGTATTGGTGTTTCTTACAGGGCAAGATGAGGTATGTTAAATGTTTTGCAAACATGTTTCAGATACTTTAGTGGTTTACAAGAAATATAATCGGGAACATGAGTTTTTTTTTTTTTTTTTTTTTTTTTTTTTTATGATTTCATATGTGCTAAGAATAATGATTAAAATTGTATAATGCTTTCTTCAATTCTAGCTTTTTTTAATTTCATACTGAGTATGTATAATTTATTGTAATTGTTCTGGTATCTTTCTGTATCGGCAATTTTTTTTTTTCACAAAAATGCATACGTATTTATGATATAATGCGTTTTGTTGAATTTTGTATTCTTTCAGTTGAAAGCGTTTGATTCAACCCCTCATGGCACAAGGAAAGTCGTGGTTGCTACAAATATTGCCGAAACATCTCTAACTATACCTGGAATAGCGTATGGTCAGTTCAAAGATTCATATATTCTTTTGTCCTATTTAAATTAATCTTTATTTTTTTATTAATAGTTATTATAACAAAATTGATAAAGAAGACATCAACTATTTACAGAAATTAAACTTTCAACGTCTATTTCATTTTATTACAGTAATTGGTTGTCGTATTATACATATTGTACATCATTCATTTGCTACGTGTTTAGTGATTGATTGCGGTTTTGTGAAACTTCGGGTAATGAATCCTGAAAATCATTTTGAAAGTTTGATGAAATTACCTATTTCTCAAGCATCAGCACAACAGCGCACGGGCAGGGCTGGACGAATACGCCCAGGAAAATGTTATCGTCTCTATCCACGTATGATAAAATATATTTGAGTGATGTTGTCGATATGATTAAAATATCTAGTGTCTGCATAAAATCTTTCAAAATTTTCACTCTCCCCAAGTTTGGCTTTTATGAAATTAACTTTCAGAGAAAGAATACGACAAGCTTCTCGTGAATACAATACCCGAAATGCAACGACTAAACCTTACAGCTGTCATTTTATTACTGAAAGCTTTAGGGATACACAATGTGTTACGCTTTAATTATTTGTCGGTAAGTCTAAAAATGAAGCAGGTAGTCAGTTTTAATGTTTGCAATTCGAGTAATAAACTTAATCCTAATATGAGAATTTTCAGCGACCACCTTCGTCTGCAATGGTTGAAGGTCTTCAATCATTATATTATCTCGGAGCCCTTTCCAAAGACGGTTTATTAACTAATCCATTAGGCATTCAAATGACAGAATTTCCTTTACCGCCTCAACATTCCAAAACTCTTTTATGTTCGGGTATGTTCATTTCACATACTCTGTTTTAGAATCTTCGATCGAGAGAAATTCATCCTTTTTGGAATATTTTAGTATGAAATTTGCATTTTTTACTTTACATTTCTGTCATCAAAAAATGCCTTCCACATTTATTAGCAGAAGGATGAGTTATTGATAAAAAAGATTTTGTTTCTGATATTAAAAGTTTTTATTTTTAATATCGAAAGCTTCAAATTTATGCAAATAATGTCGACTTGAAGCAGTTAAATTTGCTCGATTCAATATGAAACTAAAAATTGCTATGAAAGAATATTATGTGCAATTATTATCAATCGTTATTTAATTTTTAAAATTAAATTTTCAGGTGAACTTGGTTGTAGTGAAGAGATTGCAACAATTATAGCAATGCTTCAGATACAGGATGTGTTTATGAAGCCATCGAGATGTCGTCATCAAGCTGTAAATTTCTTGAATTTCGTCACATATTTTCAAAGATTTTCAAGAGAACTGTTATGTTTTTGTTTTGTTTCAGGAATTAATGAAAAGGAATTTTTCGGTTGAAGAAGGCGATCATTTCACTCTTTTGAATGTTTTCGCAAATTTTATACAGGTATATTTCGTAGCTGTATTATCTTAGAAACAAATTACCGATATTATTGATGAACTCTATTTCAACTTCAGATGGATGTTGACATTTCATCTGTCTTTCAAGATTCTCTTAATGTTTTTTAGAGCAAGGACCAAATTCATTTTAAATTAATTTTTCTCTTTCAAGAATTCAAAATCAAAACAATGGTGTGTCAAGCATTTTCTGAATTATCGTGGCTTGTGCCGTGCAGAAGCGATTCGTAATCAGCTGCTGAATCTTTTGAAGCGGCATAATATACCAATCAAATCATGCAAAGAAAATGGTATTTGTCGTATTTTTATTTCATGTTTTCAGCATTCTTTTCGTTTGTTATTGAAAATTAATTTCTTTTTTCGGATGAAATTTTTCTGAAATAAGTAATTATTTTAGGAGAATTAAAATCAATACTTCGTTGTCTGGTAAAAGGATTCTTTTCTCAAGCGGCTTACTATCATTATTCTGGCGATTATGTTACTGTCAGGAATGAGTATCATTTCAAAGTTTACAAAGGATCGGCAATTATGTACAAGAAGGAATTCCCAAAATGGTTTGCGAAAAATCATCAATTTTTCATAATAACTGTCAATTATAATTGCTGAGAATATGTTAATTTATCCGAACTCAAATTCAGGGTAATATTCACAGAAGTGTTGCAAGATTCGATACGTGACATCAGCGTAATTGAACCAGAATGGTTGTATCAGCTAGTTCCAGAATATTACGAATTTGGAACGGTATGAAGTTTTGGCTAGATAATATCAGCTGTCCAATTGTTTCTGCAAATCGTTTACAAATTGTCAAATTAGCTACCAAATTTACGAAAATCATTTACAGTTTCATTTTTCCATACATCCGTTTGCTTTGCTGTTATTGAATTACGTTCAAAAGTACTTTCCTCAGCTGTATATTATGTCTCCTCAAGAATACCCTCTCCAGTCATAATTCTCTTTCTTGTTCAATTAATGCATTACTGTGGTTTCAGGATGGTGAAATAGCAAGGAGAAGGATGGAAACGAAAAGTTTTTCATAATTAATATTTTAAATTTGTTTGTTTATGCGAAAATTGAATAAAATTTTTCAAAATACAATTCTGTGTGTTCAGCGATCAGTTTTATATACAGCAAAACATATTCGAAACGATATTGAAAAATTCTGAATAGCTCATAAATTTAATTCTACCAACGTTTCGAATCTTTATTCTTATTAGCTGATCTTTTTAGATATGGTAATCTTGTTAAAATAAGTGAAGACAGCCGATCTGAGGAGTTGTGAAGTTTACAGTCACAGGGTCACGTAGTAATGTTCTGTACGAAGAGCCGATACTTTCTTATCTGCAATTTTCATATGAAATGTAGTAGCTTACGGCAGCTACATCCTTCATTAGCTACTTCCCAAATCAAATCATTTGCTGAGAAAAGGCCCTTGAAGTTTAACATAGGTAAGTTCCTCAGGCCATTTTTCCAGTTTAAAGTTCGAAAATTACGAGATTCTTAACACCTGTGATTGCATCAGTGATTATTATTTGCAGATGGCCCCGGTTTGGATTACTTTGTCAATATGGCGAATAGTAAACATTTGAGCAAAGTGATACCGAAAATAGAAGAAATGGATAAGTCGTTAAGTGCGACAGATTTTCATGGTGATGGGTTGAAAGGTATGCTCAAATTTATGATAATATTTCGTGGTATGATGACATTTTTGTGATTGATTGCAAAATGAACTATATATACATATTTTAGTAAAATTTATAACATATGGCTGTCAAATGAATGTAAATGATGTGGAATTGGTGCGCTCATTGTTGCTATCATCAGGTTATGTGGAAACAAATGATGTTATAGAGGTAGGTATAATTTCCTATTTGTTTATTTCGTGTTTGCTATTACTTATAACATTTTGAATTTTGTGTATGTTATTTCTGTTTAGTCTGATATCGTATTATTGATGACATGTTCGATACGTGAAGGTGCTGAAAACAAGGTATGGGATGAGCTGAAGATGCTGAGAAAAATTCGTCGCAAAAGAGGTGTTGTTGGAGTTTTAGGTACTTTTATATTACGCTGTATTTAACGATTGTGCAGAATACTTAACTTTTTATTATATGTAACATAACTACTTTATTCATTGGAAGTATTGATATCATATCTATTGCAAGAATCGTATAATTGCTCTATTATTATGAAACTGACGCTGTTTGACGACCAAATAGTTCTAATGGTTTTCCAGTTCTTATTGTGAAAGCTTCCATTACCTTTCAGATATATTATTTTTGAATGTTGCAATCAAAGTTTTCTCAAGAGAGGCGGCATGAATGTTCATTTTTTTTGATTTATAATATTGTTAAAATGTACTGTATTGTACTGTATTTTTATATCTTATTCAAAAATATCAAGACACACTTGATTTCTATCTCCAATAGGAATCAAGATTTCAATTTTTTTCTGAACATTGAAATTTTTCTGTCACTGGATATATCCGTTAGTATATCATTAAACCATACTTTTTGGTATTTAATAAGCGAAATAATGCAATAATACACTTCACACTTTTTACGTTGAAGGTTGTATGGCAGAACGTGTAAGGCATAATTTATTGACATCCACTGAAAATGTTGATGTGGTAGCTGGACCCGATTCATATCGCGATTTGCCACGGCTGCTAGCAATTGCCCGTTGTGGAAGTATGGCAATAAATGTGCAATTATCATTAGAAGAAACTTACGCTGATATTGTCCCGGTTCGAAAGAACAAGTTTTCCAAAACAGCTTTTGTGTTCGTTTTTTTTTTTTTAAATTTTACACATTTTGTTTCTAATTTATCTCATCATAGATATGTGTAAGACATAGGTTAACTGGATATGCAGTGTAATAATGCTTCTGCTTCTTTTCAAATGTTAGCTTATTTTTATTCTATCTCGCTCAATTGCCTTATTATAGATCAATTATGCGTGGTTGTGATAATATGTGCACGTACTGTGTTGTGCCATATACAAGAGGAAGAGAGAGGAGTCGTCCGATGAATTCCATACTTGATGAAATTAAAGGTTTATCTGATGAGGTGACGTTAAAAATGATCGAGATATTTCTATTTTCAGCTTTTAAGATTTTGTTCAATTAATTATATCAAAGATTATTCAGCGTAATGACATTTTAGTTTTGTAGGGTGTGAAACAAGTAACACTGCTCGGACAGAACGTCAACAGTTATCGAGATCTATCAGAAATATCATTTTCTTCTACATATTTAACAGAACCTGGTATCGCTCCTGGATTTCGTACCAAATATAAACCGAAGAAAGGTGGATATACTTTTCTCACTCTCCTGGATAAAGTATCACAAATTGACCCGGAAATGAGGATACGTTTCACTTCACCACATCCTAAAGATTTTCCTCTTGAGGTATTTTTTCGAAATGTTTGCTATATTGAGTAACCAAAATTGCGAATTTTCCACAGTTGGGCTTTATTATTGAAAATGAATAGGCTTTGAATTTCTTTTTTTCGTCTAGAATTTTATTATTTTGAAATCTAATAGCTGATTTTAATTTGTGATTTTATAGGTAATACAGTTGATAAAAGAACGCCCAAATATATGCAAACAAATCCATTTGCCAGCACAGAGTGGTAGTAATGCTATATTAGAAGCGATGGATCGTGGCTATAGCAGGGAAAGTTATTTAGAATTGGTCAATCGCATTAAGACTCTCTTACCAAGTAATGACGGAAAGTTTAAATAACTCCATTTTTCAAATTGGTTCGAAATCTATTAGATTTATTTAACTATAACATTTAGATGTATCGCTCACGAGTGATTTCATCGCTGGATTCTGTGGCGAGACAGAGGAATTCCATCGAGAATCTCTAGAATTGATCAGACACGTCGTCTATTCTTTTTGCTATGTTTTTCCATATAGTCAAAGGGAGGTAAGCGATCTTTTCAAAATTCATTGTTTTTTTTTTTTTTTTTTTTGCGAATCGTTTCTGATTCAGTCGTTCTTGTGAATCGTTCTGATACAGAATAAATATTAGGTGGAAGCACATAACTACTAAAAATATTACAGAAAACCAAAGCATATCGACATCTAAAGGATGATGTACCAAAAGAAGTGAAGAATAGGCGCCATCAAGAACTGGCGAATGTTTTTAGAGAAATAGCATTGAAACACAATGAGGCTCTCGTTGGAACCAGACAGCTGGTGCTTTTAGAGGAAGTAGGCCTTATCTTACTAGTTTGCCTTAAAAAGTGATAGAGTAGATTAATTCTAAATCTAATCATTTATGATTTCCTGCACATCTTTTGTAGTTATATGTATAAGAAATGATGGTCACATATTAATTTTTATATGTTTCACGTTCTGAATCATTATTTATGATTTCAGTGCTTTTTTTGCATGTAGATGCAGTAGTAAAGCTCGGAAACCTTACCTAAAATCCATGAATTGATGAAATATTAATATGTGCACAATTCCTATAATTATTATTATCACTGAACTACTTTTTCTTATCTTTCAGAATCCGATTTTCAGACATTTCTAATTTTGTATTAATATTCTTAGAGGCGATTCTAAATATCAACAGCTCATTTAAATATCAACGATAAATCATTATTTCTCTATTTTACAATTCATCTGACTTTTTATCTAAGCAAAAAATGTGGTTTGAAAATTTTTTGCAAAATAATTCGAATATTATATTGAAATTTTTTGAGCAACTATAGGTGAGTAAACGTTCTTCTGAGTATCTGCGAGGTCGAACTGATGGCGGAATTAGTGTAATTGTTCACAAATATTGGAATGATGGTTCAAGATTAGTGGAGCTACAACTTGGGGACTATGTTGCCGTTAAGGTAAATAAATTCAAATCAAGATATTTCAATAAATTAATCACCAACTATGCTTATCAGCGAAGTTATGAAGGTACTCTTTTTTCAGATAACATCTGCTAATTCACAAACGCTTCAAGCCTCGGCACTTCACACAATAACGCTGAGGGACTTCGAAAATTTGAAAAAAGATAATGATAAAGAACAGTGATCAATGAACAAAGTTTTCAGAATCAATCAATCAATCAATCACATAAAGTTGCCAAACCAATCCAAAAGCGGTTCAAGAATTTAGCTTTTCATCTTTCGTGGAATAAATGTATTTTGATTGCAATTTTTAAAGCTGCACATCAGTTGACCATACAAATAAACAATAAACGGAATTTTTGCAAAAACTCGTTTTTTTCTTTTCTTTTTTTTTTTTTTTTTTTTTCGTAAAATTTAGCTTAAAAAGAGCATTGCCGCTTGTACAAGAAAAGGCATTGGAAAAATTTTATTAATTGATGGAAGAGTGATTCTTCATAACAAACAATTACCAGAGAATATTCAAGCAAATTAATCACTGGGTTATTTTTTCCTTTGTCGCTCGTAGAGAAAAATATTGCTGAACTAAGCTGTCAGATTATTGTTACTGCTATCTCGACTTTGAACTCTGAACTGTTGCTATCGCTATGTAGAACTTGAATTGCTGCTATGTTGTTTTGGTGCCAGAATTCCAAATTGTTGCTATAGTTGCATCAGTTTATGTCGAACTTGCACTGCTGCTAATGCTATGTCGAAGTGAGCTCTTTGTTTACAATCATAATCATGACACTATTAGTTATCTTTTAACTTTCGCCGATATTTTCGATCAAAAAACTCCCTTCAGGCGGGTGAGTCTTTTTCAGCCGCACATTTGTTTTCAATGGTATCCTTTTTCTTGATGCTATATTTTCGTCTGGATTCATAGTCATCTCTTTCTTTCGTTCTTTCGTGTACTCTTTTCCGCTTCTCCGGGTCGTTCTCGACCTCTGTTCATTGTCGTCAATTTCGAGGGGATATAGCGTATTCATTGCTCTCATTAGGAATTTTCTGTTGGGGATCTCCATTTCTTTTAATATTCTATCGCTTCCTTTTTGAGTTCCTTTATCCTTGCCAAGTCCTACAGACGGATTTTTTGATTCATCTATCAATACAATTTCTTGCTAAATGACTCTTTTGTGGACAATTTAAGACGCATCGATTTCTCTCAAAGGCTCCATCCATGCTTGACGAAGAGACAACTTGAAATCCGTCATCTTAATGGTTCCTTTTGCAAAATTAACAACTCTTCTCTTCGCTGAATTTTGGTTTGATTTCCTTCGGAACGTCATCGAGATTTCCTAAAATTGATTTGTCATTGTTTGATTTTCTTTTTTTTTTTTTTTTTTTCGGCTGAATTCGATTTAGACTCCTTTTGATTCCTTTTGGGACGTTGTCGTTCGATTCCTGCCCCTTTTTTATGGCTAAGGCCAAGGATTCTCCTTTTCCTTTTCCCGAACTGTCGATTCGTGTTTGCATGTACTAGTTAGTTCTCAAATCCGTAACTGCAGGTTTGAATTTGATTAATGTCTTTCTCAGTTCTTGCTGTTTTTCTCAAGTAGCTTCTCATTTCGTCGAGTTACTAAGACTCTTCCACTGCTTATGTTGGGGAAGAAAATTCTGATTAATTCGTAATTTGAGGTCTAGATTGGTTGGATTGCAAATCCTGCTGTTGTGACACCATCAGGTCAATAATAGTTTATTAAATTTATACAATATTTTAAACAATACCGCACTTCACAGTAGTAAACAGTAAATGAACAATATATGGCAAATATAAAGGGTGACTAACATTAGTCTTCTGCTAAACTATCGCTTGTGCTTCACTGAAATCGTTTTGATATTGGCTGGGAACTGATTTGTACTGATAATGATGTTAAGGGACTGATCTCGTTGAAGATGCCGATGTAAAGAGATTGAAATTGAAAAAGGCTACTCGATTTACAGACAATGATGTAGAAAAACCGTTCGCGCTGATTCCCCTAATATTGCTGTTGACACTGACGATTCTGATCTTGCTGCCCCGAAAGCTTGGGTGGAGGTTCAGGCATTAGTTAAACGAAAGATTGTATCAGACAAGGACAATGAGAGATAAATAATGCTTAAAACATTTTAAACAAAATACACAAGCTTTAGTTCTCACAATATCCCGGCAATTTACATAATTTATAATCTTTCCACAATGTACACATAAGCATAAATCTTTAATCTTTATAACATTCCAGACAAATGACATGATTTACCACCCTTTGGACAAAGCACATGAGCTCTATTAGTAGATTGGAAAATAAAAGAATAAAGACCATTGTCGCGAAACTTGAACGATAGTAATATAGGATGTTCCACGACACTATGATTTTTATTCCGCGTTTTAAAATAAAATACAGATATAGTGAGTTAAATGAAGACATAATCAATCAAATTTAAATGAAATGAAAGTTTCAAATAGTTTCGGAATTACATGCGGACTTTAGTCCTTACAAAGTTGTAATTCATCATAGAATATCTTGACATTTTTAACTGTATCTGTTATACATCAAATTCTTACGAAATAAATTAAGAAAAAAAATAAAAATATATTAATTAACATTAATATTTAATCCTTTCCAGTCATTCCGACAACCATTAAACCGCGATATGACTTACATGTTTGAGAAGTATTGCAAATTTCTACTATAAACAACACTTAGATCATGTCGATATTTTGGTTTTACGAACAGCCTGACGAACCATCTGGACCATATATCCTTGGGCTTTTTGATTTGATCCCATGAAATTCTTTTTTGCTTGGAGAAATATGCTGATTGTGTAGACGAATTTGTTGTATGATAAATGCTTTGTTATGACGTTTATTGCCGCAACTATGTCACAATACAATTTATGATTAGCGAAGGATAATCGATAGCCTTTTTTGCTTTATAAATAGAAAAGGAATTTATTTGGGGGGTTATTTGGAGTTGGAAACTGATAAGATTTAATGAAGGGTTGAAGATAGGTTAAAGTACACTGCCTCTTCAACTTGTCGATCAGTGTTATAGAGTATTGAAATAGGATATCAATGGTGAAAATAATGAAGAATCGCAGAGCAAAACCGAGTTGAACAGTTGTATAAGTCCAGAGAATATGTTATGGCAGATAATATATCCTTTTATAGTGGAGTTGTTTACAATATTCCAGACATGACATCGTAATACTTATTTTTATTCATTATAAATGATGAGTCATGAGAATTTTTTTTTCTTAACACAGTATTTTGATTATTTGAACATATTTATGCTATAATTATTTTGGTTTTTTCCGACATTTGAGGGTTTTCTTCGTTTATTTTATTTGCATTCGATTGCAGTTTCTGTCGAGAAAACCGAAATTAATTCCCTACTAAAACAATTATTATGGAAAATTATATAATCCATGATTAAAATTTTTTAATGAGTCATCATCTGTAAAATTATTTCTCATTGTCTACTACGTCCCATGCTAATTTACAACCACATCAAAACCTTTCCGCTTACAGCTAATAAAGACATTAATCTTGTGCTTGTAAATCTGTAACCGTCTTTAAATTCAACTAAACTGTCGTAACTTTTTTTTTTCCTTTGTGAACGATTCTTTTCTTCAAATTATTTCATTATCAATTGCCTTATATCCCAACACGTCCAATTCTTAGCAAATAAAATACCCCCATTAAAGTCCAAAAAAAAAAAACCACTTTTTTTCCTTATTCATTCTTTTCGAATTGGTTTCGCTCTGACTGGACTATCTTAGCTACGTTACCCCTATCCAAGCTCCCAACCTATTCTTCTCTAAAAACCTAATCGATATCATCCAATTTACTTCACTACATGTTTTTTCTACTGTAATAACAATCATACATTCTTTGATTACTACTATATTGAATAAAGGAATAAATATAAATCTGTTCCTTCCACAACTCAATCCAAATTTCAAGCCTTTCAACCCAGTTGCAGCATCCTTGTTTTGTCTGGCCAAGATTAACAATGCTTCTTTTCCATCATTTCTCAAGTTCCGTATTCCTTAATCGTCTTCCATGTCTGTGCATTTCTTTTCCTCTTCTTTTTGCCATTGCGGTGGGATCATTTGCAGGAAATCCAGCTATTTATCTCTAATATTTACGAGCATTTCAACATATAATTCGATACTTTCCATCTTGTCATCAATTATACTCCTCCGATTTTCGTTATGTTCACATTACTTTTCATCTGCTATGTATTGATCAATTGGCTTCCAATCCATTTCTTGCACTTCACTGATAAGTTTCAGAATCTTTCCTTTCATCGGGATAGCGCTTGCTAGTATCGTGAATGACATTGCGGCTCGTGGCACCAAAAACCGCTGGGGAAAGTTCCACTGATTAATGGAAGAGTGATTCTTCGTAACAAACAATTGTCAGAGAACATTCAAGCAAATTGATCACCGAGTGTCGCGAAACTTGAGTGGAGTAAATTGGAGTGTTCTACGACACTAAGATATTTAATGCTTTATTTGATAAAGTATTATAGAATACAATACAGTGAGTAGTCGTCCAGTGATTCGTGAACACAATAGATGAAGATATTGAAATTAAAGAAAATGAGGGAGTTCCTTGAGTGGTAGTGGATCCATCGCGAAGACCGTGTCGTTGTCGAAGAAAAATTAACAATGATTTTGGATCGTCGGCTGCTGGTTAATTTGCTTTAGTCTACGCCCAGGCGCTATCTAAATGTCATCAATCAAGGACCTGCTATCAGTGGGTCTTGTCGCAAAACCTGGTTGTTGTGAATAGGATGCTCCACGACACTAAGATATGACTTTATCAGGTGAAGTTTTTAAAATACAATATGTGAGGAGTAGTCCAATATTCGCGGAGGAAATACACAATAGATGAAAAAAATTATAGAAAAGTAAAGAAAGAAAGGGGGAGTTCGTCGTCGGTAGATATTGTGGATAGTGAGGGCCAGGCAAACCGCTTCGTCGTCGTTTCCCGTCAGGGGGTTAACTGTAACAGTGATCTTTTTGGATCGTCGGCTACCATTTATACTTCGTTTTATACACGTCCTGGCGCTGTCTGGGTGTCATTAATCCAAGACGAAATCTCATCACTCAAAGCGAGCGCCGACTTTGATGATTGCTGTCGTGGAACTTGGTATGTTTGGATGAAAGTGTTCCCCAACACTAAGTAATTCGAATAGTTTATTACGTTGAATATAACGCGTGAGGTATCGCCCAGACGCGAAACACAATAAGTAACAAATGAATAAAGATAACGTAAAAATAGAAGAAAAAAAAAGGTGGTGGCGATGGTAGCAGCTCGGCGTTGTCCTGGTTGATCGAATGACGAGAATGAATTTCGGATCGTCCGCTCCCGCTTATATACCATTTTCGTTTACCCATGGTGCTGTCTGGGTGTCAGAAATCCGAGACGAGGTCATATCACTCAAGCGGGCACCGACTTTGATGATTGTTTTATCTGCCGCCGTTGATGAGTTTGGTCCTGGCACCGGGTAGTCAAAATTCCGTACCGGAACTCATTATTACACTTACAAAAAGGTTTTGGGATATTATCAATCACATAGTTTGAAGTCTCAAATAATGTCGAGATCACATTTGAATTCTAGTCTATTACAATAGTGTGATCAATCATCTTATTTCTTAACAATTTTAACTAAAATTTACTATATTTAACTTTTTACGAAATAAAATGAGAAAGGAAGATAGAATTACACTGATGTGAATCACCTTTATTTCGTTTTTCCGACAACTACATCATTTCCTGCCGTTGATGAATTTTGGTCTTTTTACCGGGTAGTTAAACTCCTCATGTGAGGCATCATTACATTTGCAAAAAAAGTCAAGACATCAACAATCAAAATTAAATAGTATCAGAGTTCCTTACAACATTGTTATCAATTATCTAATATCTTAACATTTTTAACTAACACCTATTATACATCAAATTGTTACGAAGTAAAATAAGAAAAGATAAAATTATTCTAATTAACATTAATATGAATCATTTCTTATTTGGTTATTCCGACACTGGGTTATTCTTTCCTTTGTCGTTCGTACAGATGAAAACACTGCTGAACTGAATTGTCGGATTGTTGCTACTACTGTCGCTTTGAATTTCGAACTGTTGCTATTGCTGCGTCGGTGTAGAAACTCCGAACTGGACTATCTTATTCGGTTATTCCGATACTGGGTTATTCTTTCCTTTGTCGTTCGTATAGATGAATACTGCTGAATTGAATTGTCGGATTGTTGCTACTACTGTCGCTTTGAATTCCGAACTGTTGCGACTGCTGTATCGGTGTAAGAACTTCGAACTGTTGCTATTGCTGCGTCGGTGTAGAAACTCCGAACTGGACTGTTGTAGAAAACTGCCAATAAAAAACTGAACTGTTGCTCGGTCGTTCTAGAAAATTTTTGTAGGAACTCCGAACTGTTGCTCGACCGAAAAAACTGATTCCAGAATCGAACCTTTTCGGGGCTGGCAGACATTGTCCCGATTCGTGGTACCAAAACAAACTGTTGAAAAGTTGATTTTATTGCGTTGTGACAGAGACGAATCCTTCTGTAAAAACATTTTATTTATTACTTTGCTTTTGCGAAGGCTGATAAATGGAAGAGTGCTTCTTCTTGCACAATATAACAACTAAATGGAGAATATCCAATCAAACTGATCACTGGAATATTCTTCCTTTGTTTCTAATAGAAAAGAATGGTCTGGTTCTTAATTTATTGATTTGATATTATCGCTGTGTCACTTTGGGACGTTGTAAAACTGACGCCGTATCGGTGCAGAAATTTCGAACTGAACTGTCTGTTGAACTCGAATTGCTGTCGACTTGAACTGATTCTGTTCCAAAATTCGAATCTTTAAAATTCTTTCGGGACTCTTCCTCCTCTCCCGATCTCCAACGTGCCGCCTCAAAATTGGTCGACCTCACTTTGTTTATCCTTAGTTGGAGCGTTTTTGGGATAAAAATGTTTGTCCGCTTGTTGGTCCATTTGAAATTATTTCCACTCTTCTTGACCTTCAATATTCCTTATTTACAATAATTACATCATTCGGATTTTTCCGAATATCGCTATGCTGATGTAAGAACTCCGAACTGTTGCTATAGTTGCGTCGATCTGTGTCGAACTTGACTCCTACTACTGCTATGTCGATGTGAACTCCTTGTTTACAATAACTGTTGTGGCGCTATTCTTCATCTTTTGGTTTTCGCTAATAAGGACACTGAAAATTTAGAATTCCCTTATGATATCATCTATGTAGAAATAGGAATGTTTGATCAAAAGGGTTTGAAATTAGCTATAGTGCAAATACGCCAAAATACTCTGTCGGGAGTTATAATGATCTTAATGCGAAAATAAAAAAGCTTAAAAACACGCGGAAATGTTGTGGACTTCATTAATGAAAAT
This sequence comes from Onchocerca volvulus, assembly GCA_000499405.2. NCBI lineage: Eukaryota > Metazoa > Nematoda > Chromadorea > Rhabditida > Onchocercidae > Onchocerca > Onchocerca volvulus. Next base: position 1,220,486 of record HG738139.1, on the reverse strand, counting down.
AAACAAATGGAGAGATAAATAAATACAGAAATGAATAGACATATTAGTAAATTAAGTTTATAAACGAAGACATAACCAAGTAATAAACGAAGGGATAATCAAGTGGCAAACGAATAGATTAAAATCAATTAGTCGCACAAGTTAATTAATCTACACACGTAGAAATATCTAATATAAGGATCATATAAATAATTAGTCTGAGTAACATAGCGGTTCTATTTCTCAGCAAATCGGTTATTTTCTAGCGGATTCTCGCGTATTCCCAAACCTTCCTAATAGAATGATCGCAAAAAAAGTTTAAATTGTCTGCTTTTTGATTGTTTAACGGTAAGTCCCTAGTCAAAATCTTGCTACTACCAAAACACAGCACAATATGCCAATAAGTTGCATTAAGACATAATAATAGGATAAGAAACAAACTCCGCTAATGATAGACTAATCGCTTATTAACAAGTCCTCAATCGATTAATTGATTGGAGATTCAAATTGCATAGCGCTCCCGTGGCGGTCACCTGGCCGTGATTTTATCGCTGGCCTGCGATTGCCAACTTGGTGAGGAGGGTTTATGGGGTTTGAATCGTAGAATTCGTATGATTGGCACAGGTGTGCGAGTGTTCATTTTGTAATTTGAGGTTGTGGATTTGATCCGGAAGTCCGGAAGATGCTGGTTTCTTAATTTTTGTCTATTGTTTTTGACATAAGGTCATTTTCGCGCGACAATTCGCATTAGATTTCTCGTTGAAGCAAGATTCCAACATTCCTTCAGCTAACCCTATATTTTTCTCATGCTCTTTCTATTTGGGCCACCCAAGTATATAACGGAAGATTCATATTTGCTTCAGCGTCACATTCATCGGGAAAATTTCTCCCATAATTTCAGATTTTGTTTTTGGCATCAGAAATTCAGATAAAGCAAACTAGTCGAAGTCAAGATGGGTCATCAAAATTTATGGTTTTCGCATCCGCGCAAATATGGTCCAGGTTCTCGTTCATGGTCAGTTCATGTATTCTCCTGTCACATTTGATTTGTTTTGAATCATATCGGAAGTCATTTTTTTCTAAACATTGCATAAGCGTCATTCGCAGATGTTGTTGATAGTACCGTAGATAAGATAATCATATATTTCAGCCGAGTTTGTTCGAATCATCATGGATTAATCAGGAAATACGGACTTAACATGTGTCGGCGATGTTTTAGAGAGTATGCTTCCGATATTGGATTCAAAAAGGTAAAGAATGTAGAGAAGGCATTCCATATTTTCATATTTTTGGTAACTAATTTTATGTGGGAATATATTTTTTTGAATTAGTTTTATACCTTTGATGTTTTAACAAAAGGTGAGAAACTTTGAAAAAAATGCATTTCAGCTGAATTGACGAGCAACAAAAGAAAGAATAAGTGGTTATGATGGGTTTATTATTCATTCTGTTACATTTCTTCTCATTCTGTTCTAATATTAAATTTTCTTTGGAATAAAGATCGAATATTGTTTTTGTTTTATGCATTCATGGCAAATAATTCTGCGTACCTACCCATTCCGTAATATTCCTTTTATAGTTCTTTTTTAACAGTTGTCTTAAAGGGACTTGAAGTCTCTGTATTGGTTTTCGGAATTCGGGATATTTTGGGAATAGCTGCGCTTCATCTCATACATAAAAAAAATACAATGCTTTATCAAGTGTAAGATTAGATGTCATCTGAGTTGTTGTAATGAGTGATCTATTTAAACGAGTACGTTGTATACTTTAATTACGATGGATTTGATCGTCGAATGTGTTTTAGTAATAAAATGGATAGTGATGATATTCCGGAAGTATTAGTTGCCAGTCGGCAAAATCAACTTATCTTTCTGACAGGATTGGATATCATCAATAACAGATCGCATGCGGCTGTCTTCTCAGCCTTTACCGTAAATCGTGAGCTGGATCGTCCACCAATTAATTTTGTTATGCTAAATGGTACGCAAACATTTTGCGAATCGAAGTTACGTGAGAAAACGGTATGATTTAGAATGATATAACAAAATGAGTTACAGGATTGAGTGAAGCAGGAAATGGGAATGAATTCGAAATGATAAAATAATCAAAAAAGAATAGAAAATTTAAACAGATTGTAATTAAAATGTGGAGACGGGAACTGTGAATATTTTAGATATCGAGTTTTTCACGTGGATTTATTAGAGTGGATTGGTTCAAGAAATATGTCAGTGAATTGCCATCCGTTATCGTACTCTTTGCTGATTTGAGTTGGGATCATCCATCTTGGAATGAAAAAGCCACCGAATGTGAATCGAAAATCTCCTCACTTAGGTAATAATGAATGTGTTGCGCAGATTTAATGCGAAAATTTTAGTTTGAGTTTGGAATTTTCCAGTGCTCGAAGCTTGCTCAAAATTCTCCCTATTTCTTTTGCACTTCAAATATATGTAGTTTTCTCTGGGAATGACTCGGTTAATTCATTACAGCTTGTTTAAAACTGATGACAGGAATACGCTCACTGATAAATCTCAATACAGTGGTTAAAAAAATGAATTTCATTTTTTGTTTGGAATTCAAGATAATTGACTTATGGTATTGTATAATTAAAATTCTGTAGAACAAGTATCGGAAACCATGCAACTCGGATTTGTATTGTATTGCTACAGCAAACTCAGCCAGTGGACAATCCATTAGTTACTGAACGAACAGCGAAACTATGTCAGCTTTGTCAGCTTTCAGCGAAGCAATTATTTGTTCTACCTATCGGTGAACGAATGTTTACATCGATTTTAAGGTTTTGTTTTGTTTATTTATTTTCTTCACGTAAATAACTTTTTCGATTTATTTCTTTTAAAGATCTTGAATTTGGGTTAGTTTAGTTTTCACATTTAGTCCTGCTCTCTTTAAATATTAGTATTCGATAAGATGGCCCCTGTATTCCTATTATTTCAGCTATTTTTTTCTTTTTTTCTTTTTTTTTTAAGAAAAAATGGGTTTCAGTTGATAAATATTAGAGATTATTACTTGCCAAATCAAGGTTTTATACAATAGTGCAATCTACTTTTTGAAGGCTTGAAACCTCATTTCATGAATTAGCTCAATCATTCTATCAACATTGTCTGAAATCAATCCGCGCACGATCGATACCAAATAACTTTTCAAATCTTATCATTCGTCAGCAGTTTAAACTGGCATTTCTTTCGGAATTACGACAAGACACGCATACGGCACTCAGGTTATCAATTTTTAATTGCTTGTTTTCCTCATTTTTTCTTTTTTTTTTTTTTTTCATGAATGAATTCTTTTAGAGATTTACAGTTTCATAATAATCAAATATCTTAAATTTATGGTTTTTTTTTTTTCTCTATCATAATTCACAATTCTCAGTTTCTCCATACCTTCGATTTTATGTTACACTATACAGGCATATGAATGGACTATTTCATCCGGTTAAGTTTTCTCGCTCAAATTCTTGTCTCATTGATTGATTTCAAATGTCTTTTTAAAATATTTGAACAAAGATTTTCTGATTTTAAGTATTTGTTCAGTACACTGCTCATCATTTTTATTTATAATGGCATTTCTAGTGCTTCCATTTCTTACCTATGAAATTTGGAATTTTTTTTCAAATGTTATGGTTGAGGAATCCATAATTTTGTTCAAATGCTATGATTTATATTATAGAGAGCAACGGATACGCAATGGAAACCTCCATTTAGAGATCAACTTTAGTAACAGAGCTATATAAAAGAGGGGAGAGTTTTAGTATTCCTGAAAAGCAGATTGATGAAATAGATTGCTTTTCTGTTCATGAGGCAACAGATAAAGCAGCCAAACACGTGCGCTGCGGAAAGGGCTTATTCTGTTTGCTTGGCTAAAGATAACATAATGGCACTTTCCATGCAGCATTTGATAGCATTGCAAAGTACCATGTTATAAAGGCAGAAAATTATAGTTGATATTGGAATTGCATGTGTTGCCACGGAACCTAACAATTTTGATGTTATAGTGACTGGGAATTTATATCTTGATATATTATCAGATATAATGGCACAAACTTCAGGTTTTATTGAATGAGTTGGGAATAGTAATGTAGGTAGTAAATACGCAATGTTTGAGGTGGTTCACGGCTCTGCTCCTGATATTGCAGGAAAAATATAATCCTTCTATGATTGAGGAATGTATAGTTTTGCATTTTGAAAATTTGTAAATTAGAAAAAGCTAACGAATCGAATTCCAAAGTTTTCTCTGTTATTCGTTGTTTTTGACATAAGAAATTTGCTGTGCTTCCCCACTTCCGATTGATTTTATTGATAGTATTGAAAAATGCTCTATGAATTGATGAATTGATATCTTTGTAAGGAAAATTATAGCAATATTTGGATTTATTTTGCTAAAAACAAATTGAAAAATCACCATCTGACCTTTATGTGGACATTGTATTTTCTAACTCTTCTTCCTTTCACATTTACTCTTGCTTTTCTCGTTTAATTTGCTCTTAGTTTTATTTCAGCAAAAGATATGCAAGTATTATTATGTGTGATGCTGCGATTGTTAAAATCAAAAGTCTATGCTTTTTTGTTTTAAATATTTCAGACATTATAAGTTAGCATATCAGCATTGTACCGAATGCGAAATTATCGATAGCGAAATATTTGAACTGCGCGCAGTGACTGGACTTCTGAACTACAAAGTAAATTTTGCTTTCTTCGTAGTCCTTCCAATGTTACATTCTTCAGTGATTATTGTAATTATCTTGACAACTTTTTTCGTGGAACACGGTAGAAAAATTTTGAAGAAATATGTTATTTGAAAAACTTAATTAAATATTCTATACAATAGACCTTTATATCATTTCTAGATATGTCAATTATCATTTCTTCACAGCGCAGCCTTAGAAGCATTAGCACAACAGCGTCGGCATAGTACCGCATTTTTCTGCTTACCTCCAGGTTCGTATCCATCTCCAGCTATTGCCTCAATTGAACATTTATTATGGAAAGGCAAACAGGTCTGCTTCTATATCTTTTGGCTGCCAGTGTGAGTTTAGTTTTTATAATTACATTAACGAATGGTTTTATGCGAAAGCGATAGTGCTTCGTTTTAAACATGTTTATATATATATATATATATATATATATATATGTATATTGCAGTGTTCATTATTTGCGAATTTATTTGAACGAGCCGTCATGGGTGGTTTGGTTGCCGTATCAACTCAGCATCCAGGAATGTATCTTCAAGCAGCAGCTTATTACTATCGACAAGCAAATGAAGCTATTGCAGCTTTAAACGTTTCATCACAATTATCTGGATCAGTTTACTCAAACCCTGATCCTTTGATACCAACTGCAGATATTTTTTATGGTCAAAGACCATGGAGGACAGCGATGGAAAATGGCAGTCTGTCGGATCCGGAAACTGAAAAGAATGCTCTCATCGCACTTGAGGTGTATGATTTGATTTCTGTAACATTTAGTTTAATTTTAAATTATTTCCATCAAGTATATCAAACTTTTTCAACATTTTGGCTATAACACATCTTAATGAATAAAAGTATCGCACTTAGGTAATTTAAAAGAAAATAAAATGTTACTGCAGTCACGATGCTCTCCAAATCACGATCGATGCATTACCTTACTTTCCTCAGCAATGTCTCAGTTCAAGAAATACAAATGTTTACGAATGCAGCGTTATATGATGCTTCTTCTATCAGATGAATACTTTGTAACAGGTCAATACGTCAAAGCTTTGCAGGTAATTCTTATGATAGTTACTTGCTCATATTTTTCAAGTTTCTGATCTCTTCTACTTTCAGTTTGCATCGCATTTAATTTGGGAATGTCGCCGGGAAGGTTTCATACAACCAGTTGCAATGCTTCTTCTGCGCGCTCTTATATGTGCATTTCGAGTGGCAGATGTGAAAGAATTTATGACGCTTAGTATTCAAATACTTAATTTGCGCACATTTCCGACTTTCGCTTCCATTGCGGAACAAATTGTAGCAAATATTGTACTAATTCGACAGGGTTGTCCACCACATGTACCTGTCCAACTTGCTAATATATCTTCTGCCGAGGTTCATCATAAATTCATTAAATTATTAATTTATCTGACTTAGTTCAAATGAATGATGTAATTCGAATTTTCTGACAAGAGTTCAAGAATTCATTCTAAACCTGACGTACTCTTTCAAGAAAAGAATTTTGACAAGAGTTCGTTTTGCACTTCATTTCTAGCAAAATTTCATTTTTCACTTCATTCCTACCGTATGAGCTGTCGAAAAGTTTTTGTTTTTGTTCTCACCGTGATAAATCCGACATCATTCACAGATTTTGTCACAAAATATTAGAGTTCATTCATATTTCTTTGATGAATTCAAATAGAAATTATGAACTAAATCATATAATAGATAAATGGATTCAGATCAGTTTGGATAATTGTGATGTTTTAAAATATTTTTATCAGCTTTGAAGGTAGAAGCATGTCAACATCTTTGGAAGACAGCATTTGCCGAGCGTGTATTTTTTTCGATAAGTGCACCTCGTATCGATGCGTTCATTCGTGCTCGAGTTGCTTTTCTTAACAATGCTACAGAAACTGTTCACGCAGATTCATTAATTCTTCTTATGGTAATTTTTTCCGGTCTGTTGTTGATTGCTGATTTATTTTTTAATTTTCTGGTTCTAGATGAACTTATGAGGATTTATAATATTTTTGCATTTATTAACGCTTTTGGTTGGTATTTAAAGTTATTTAGCTATCAATAGAGAGATAAGTTAAGCAAAATAATTTGATGACTGACATCGTGAGATAGTTTGGAGGTCTCAAACTTTGTGCTTTAACCGAGAAATACATTGTTCTGAAGGATCAGACGGTATCTGTTATCGATAATATGAACATGCCATTATTTAAATTTTATAGGTCATCATGAACCTTCGTTTAGGTCGCCCTTTCGTCGTACTCTACTAAAACAGTCTTTTTCGAAAAAATGAAAATTACTGTTAGTGATGGGAGTAAGGAAGACGAACAGCTACCGTTATATGAATTTATCGAGGATAATATCGAAGTTAGCCCAAGGAAAGAAACTGTAAAAATGTATAAGATGTCATTACCTCATTCATGTTGCACAACTACCAGACAACTTGTGGTAATAATCCTTTACAGTCTGTTGATTACATTTCTGGCTAGATTTATTTGTTTTTATTTTTATTAAAAAGGAATGAACTCTTATAGAAATCGAAAAACTATATATGTAAGTATAAATATAAATATATAAATAATTAAAAAATATATATATATATATAGAAAACAACAGCATAATTTCTTTCTTTAAAGGTAAACGGATTGAGCTTAGAGATGGGTTCCGTGCATTCATCTGTTTATGGCACAATAGATTGGGATGCTCAGTCGTTGTCGTATGGTACTTATGATAATTCCTACATGAATTCCATATTAGACGCATGTGTCGGTTGGACTACACTTAAGTAAATTTGCAATTTCTCCTCTAGATTTTGTTCATTTATTAATTAAATTTTGATATTTGTTTCCAGTATCGGCTAATTTTTGTTACAAAAATATAATACTTTTTTCAGAATCGAACCTCGTGAAGCTTATTTTCGTCTTGAAGAAAGTGATCAGAGTGAAGCATTGCTTGGTGAAATTGCTACAATACCATTATCGTTTATATGTGAAGAAAGCAGTCCGGTAGAAAGTATTAGGTATGCTTATCTTTATCTTTTTAAGTGTGGAATTACTTAAAAATCAAATTGAGTTATCTGGAAACTTCTATTATAGATTGGATTGGTGCCTAGATTCGAAGGAGGAAATGGTTGGAACTCTGGTTTTCGTCAATGAAAAAAATCAGTTTGTTGCAAATGATACAAAAGTTTTAGAATATAGCAGTCCTCAAATTCCACCATTCAAGGTCAAAACTTTATTTTATTAAAGTTCGTGTGTCTGAAGAATTTATCTCCTTTATTTGTCTTTTATTTATTCATTCAAATTTACTAATTTTTTTCTATTTATTTATTTTTTCCTATTCATGTCCTATTTGTTGTGTTATCCATTCAACAAGATAAATGTTTCTATATTACACTTTATATAGCTCTTTATGCATGAAATTTCGAAGATCAGTAAACATTATTCTTCAACTGAATTTGCATGTAAATGCTAAAAGTTCATAAATAGCAAGTTTGCAGATTCAGTTGAATATAAGATACTGCACTCAGATTGTATGCTCGACTAATTTATCAGTAATGGTATGTTTTTAGCAGTCTCATTTGACTTGTTTCTCAAAATGACGTTTATAAATATTCTTCTCTATAAATTTTTTATTATAGGTCTCTATACCACTTGGTGATATAACGGCGCAGAAACGTTTCTTAATTTCTTTGCGGTCACGATCTCCATTTGATATCAGCAGTAAAATATTAACTATAAACGTTAGTATTTGTTTCCGTTGGGATGATTTCACTTGATGGAATAAATTGTAATTTAATATGAATTGCTTGCGGAATCCTGTAGGATTGTATACTATAATGCTTATATTTTTAAAATTAGATATTATGGACATAATGATAACATTAGCGCAAATAATTGCTAGATTTCGTTCCATCCATTTTGTTCGTTGCAGAATGATATCGTCGATAATCCGCTTGCAGAAGTTAATTTCTTTATTCGGACAAATATAACAACAGTGGCAGATGTGGTTATTTCGGACATTTCATGGAAACCGGTATGCTGTTGTTTTATTTTTATGTTAATTAATAGGTATTTTGTCATATTAATCAACGCAAAATTTATAACAATAGGAGATTATTTATGGAATTTTTATGATTCTTAACATGATAAATTCTTGAGCTGAATGGTAGTTAGATATTGCCTTGAAATTGGACCTATGCTGCATTAAACTATGCGACGGGCATTGAAAATGTAGGAAGATGGTATTATCAAAATATTTTTGGGAACTACAAGAAAACTGCTGTTTTACATGAATTCAATACTTCCCTATTATATCTTCTCTTAAAATTTTATCAATTATGCATTTATATTATAACAAGAAAATCAAGCACTGTATCACAACTGAAATCAACAATTCAATTATAATTCATTGTTCACATGAGTTAGTAGTAATGTTAATGATATGATAGGATTAAGCTTAGAGGCAGATGTTATTTTGATCATATGTTTTCAGGGTATCGAAATAGAAGCTGATAAAGACGAAAATATGCTGCTGAAAGGTTAATAGTAAACTTATATTCTTTATGTTTCCAGATCTTGTCAGTCTATTTTAATTTAGATATTATAGATGAAATTTATTGTCTTGAGGGCGATGTCGTAACTGTTTGTTCTCCTATACGATTTTCTGTGAAAGCAGAAAATAAACAGTCTGATTTGGGCGAAATATATATACGCTGGAGAAGGTTAAATTTAAATCTATTAAAATTATTTTATTTATGTTGTCGCATATACTGTTATAAAAATTTTATTAAGTGAGCAATGTAAGATATGCAGTTAAGAATTTGCTGTTGAAATCGTGCCATCTGTTTCCAATTTAATTTAGACATTGCAGGAGTAATTTATTGGAGGGATGGGTTTTGTCCCAACTTAGCATTGGATCTGTTCTTGTGAAAAATTCCCCATTATCAGTTGAAGCTCAACCTGGATCTTCTTATCTCATCGTACGAACAGCAATTCCAGTTATTTTCACAATTCGCAATCTGTCTAACAAAATGATCGATCTTCAGATGACTTTGGAGCCGACGGATATATTCGTATTTGCTGGCAACAAAAAGGTTCCATTGTTAGATTATTGTCTTTTTCACATCAATATTTTCAAAAAATTTCAAACCACTTTATTATGACTATCTGTACAAAATTTTTGGTGATTTCAATTCTTGGAGAAACAAAAATGGTGCAAGCAAGCGATATTTTTAAAATAGATGAGAATTATGAAATAAAACTATAAAATAAAACTGTCTTTTAGAATGATAAAATGATAGATGAAAGTTATAAAAAAATAGATGAAAATTTAAAATGAGATTATTTTTTAAGGATAATTGAAAGTAATGGGATAAATTTTATAGCAGAAATTAGTGGGATAATTTACCGTAATTATACCAATGAATAGAAGTTTTGGCGATTCATTTTTATTTATAGAATCAAATCACAGAGAATGCTCACTACTGTTAATTATTATTTTATATTGTTAGTTTTCACTTTATCTGCTATGTTTGAATTCTTTATGTCTGAGAAACCTAGTTGAGCTATGAAAAACATTTGTTATTATCAACTAAACATCGAACCCAAAGTGAAATTGAAATATCATAGAATAAATATCATAGTGAATAAATATTATAATTTGAATAAATGTTATAGTTTGTACTGAATGACATTTTAAGCATGAAAATAGGTTGAAATAGGATTTAATCAAAGTCAATAAAAGTGTGCAAACAAATGATATTTATATATAATAGTATAACAGAATTATCCATTTTATTCTGTTGCATCTCCTTAAAAAAAGGTTAAGCTTATAGGGATATTAGCTACATCTTGTCGCTTTTTTTCTTGGCACAATTTCAAATGTTTAGTATTAAGATTTTCCCGATATGATTAATTTCACTTAAATTTTCCAACTAACCAGTTCATATTTTTATTCTTATTTATGATGTTTTTATCTAGTTTTTCATTCTAATTTTGCCCAGATCTTTCCACACAATTCATTCAGTTAATTAATTTTTTTATAAGTTAGAATCTTTTGATGATTTTTGCTGTGAGGTTTCCTTCTGTTAATCAAATTTTGTTTACCAGAAACGGCTTTAGTGCATTTTTATGACTTGGGTCAGACAACATTAAATAGTTGAATCAGATAAATAGGAATATTTTTGCAAGAAATGAGAAAAAATGGAATGCATCATTAATTATTTAAGATTTATTTTCAGCATTTGTGCTGCTAGAATTTAAAAAGTGTGATCAACGATTGATGTCACTTTTTCTTGGTTGCCCTTAAAATGGACGTAAAATTGTTAAGTCTATATGTTTCCTATACATGTTTCCTCATCATTTCATTGCCGCTTCAATTAATTCAATTAATTTTTTTTTTTCATTGGTTGATCTCTGCACCAATTGTCAATGAGTTTTGCTTAGTTGTTGAAAATTATTTATTAGAAAAAACAAAAAGACAAAAAATTTAAAATTTTTTTTTTCTATTGAGCTAAATTCTATTAACTGGAAATGCAAAGATACTGTGCCTCAAAGAGCGCGATTAAAAAATAACTGAAATAGATTGCATCACAACATGTCATCCTATTTTCGTTTATTTTTCAGTTTATTTTTCAGTTCCATTGTTTCCTTTTTTTGCTTTTTTTTTCGAATTCAATTTCTTGTTTCACCGCATGATATGGACAGCATTTCAAAGGTATAGTTTGCGATTTCACTCTTGCTATTGATATATGTATCATAATTAACAATTAAGGCACAAATGGGAAATCATCGCAAGAAATTTATCCTTTTTTTGGGAAACAATTGATTTTTCTAATATGAGTGTTGCTTTTCTATTATTTTCATTGAAAATAATATATGAAATTTGCAACTAGATTAATTTATTATATTATCGTAATTATTTATCTCTGAAATATATCCTAATTTGAAATTACCAGAAATGTTCTCTCTCACTTCTAAATTATGGTGATTACTGTTGACTAGATAGAATCAAAAAATAACTAAATGTTATCCAACGCAATGTTTTTATGCCTTTATGTCATCATTAATCATAGATTATCATATTCTTTTTTTTCTTTTTTTTTTCAAAGATCTATTATCTAAATCAGATCTTGTTTCATCTTTATGGTAGACTATCACAATATTATATGAATATTATAGATATCAAAATCGTTAATTACAACTGCTAATTATTTCATATCAACTAGCTGAAAAGGTAGGAAATCAGTACTTGCATTGTTTTCGAATGAAATTATAGTGTTTTTTCTGATTGAAAGACAATCGTTTTATTCAATTCTTTAACCATTCTTTGTCCATTATTCTTTGATCTTTGATTACGAGAAATTTATCCTAAAACTGAGATAATATTATTTTTCGTTGAGTCTGTCATTTAACAAATATTTTAAAATGGGACAGGATTTTTAGTAATTTGAAAAATTTTGCTAGAATTATATTAAAATCGAAACAGTGTCATTTTTTCCTAACTGCAAAGATTATTTAACGAATAGTTTTAAAATGAGATGGAATTTTAAATGTCCCATATCATCAGTCAATTTTTCAAAAATTTTGCTAAAATATATATTAAAAAACGGAGCAAATTGATGTTCTTTCAAATTGACTAATTTTTTCGATCAATCAACAATAAAATGTTGCAGTAAACATGACAGGAGAAAGAAGATGAAAGAACGTCCTCTACTGTTCAAAATATGTTGGCATCGATTCAGCCATGAGCAAAAAAAAAAAATACAAGAGAGGGAAATAATTTTAAGAAAAACGCGCTTCATAAACAAAAATGAAATGTTTGTTAATAGCACCCGATATATCATTATTTTCAGTAGCATTCCATTCGGTCATTTTTTGAAATAAAATTAGTTGCCAAAAAATATTGATACACTCAATCTTCCCTTAATCAAAAAAAGAAAAAAAAAAGAAAAGAAGAAAAAAAAAGAAAAAAGAATAATTTCTTTTTGGCCAAAAATTAACTTTCTTTTTTCTTTTTTGTTTGATTTAAAAATTTTTATTACAGCATTGCCAACTTCATTAGTATAAGCAATTCTTATAGAACAATGATTGATGTCTGAAGGTATCAGTGATTCTTGAAGGATAGCTAAATTGAAATGAAGAATTGGACTGAACCTAACATAGTCTTTTTTTCCATTTTTTTTTTTTTTTTTCATTCCCGCTTTATCATCATCATTACCATTGCTTTTTTACAATTAACAATGATAACCATGAGTAAAGATGGAAGAGCGAAAAAAGAAGAGCAAAGATTATATTCATTTCAAACAAGAAGAAATATTAACATTGCATAATCATGTTGCAAATTTATTTAAATTTTTTATTTCCTGTTATAATATCAACACAATCTTTTTTTTTTTTTTTTTACTTAATCTATAAATCAAAATCAACCGAATATAATGAGTGTTATTAGCTCTTTCAGCATACAACTTTGATCAGTAAATTCATCTAATACTACAATCAGTCAGGAATGCATCAGAAATTATTTAGTTCAGATGAATAACCTAAAGATGCGATTTTATACTTATAAAAAAAAATCTACTAAAATTGCCATAAATCAAGAATACATCAAAAATTAACTTGATTCGATAACTGGATAACCTAAAGAAGCAATTCTGTCTCCATAAGAACATGAAGTGATATGATTACAGTTCTTGCTATTATACTTTTTCGAGTCACTTCTTTTAACAATAATCGATTATTTATATTTGACGTAGCGTGATGATATCTTTTCAAATGAAATTTCTGTGGCCAAGACTGTCATCATTTATTGATGATTGATGAATAATAAGATGAGATAATTTGATAGGCAATGCTGAGATATGTTATCAGGATATCAGAAATAATGGGATATTAACAGTGATAGTAGAGCGTTAGGTAAAAAATAACAATGAAATGTAAGATTTATTCTTCAAAAATGAATTTCGACTCTTCCAGAATCCTTATTGTTTAATTGATATATAAATTTAGCATCTCTCCATATCTATTCCAGTTATTTTCCACGACGATTCCTTTCAGAATTCAGAGTCTTTATCGTTCATTTGGTGCGAATTTTTTCACTGGAAATGTTGAAATATTATCCATCCATTCTGACAACTTCCGACAACCACTTACATTTTTAGGTTAATTTCATCCAGAAAACAGATTGCTTTCTTATTAGTTTGATTACTTTTGGTTGTCTTTACTCTCCGCTTCAAACAGTCTGTAGCAGTGATAAATGCGTTGTTAGCGGCGTTAAATTTTGGAAGTCTTCATGGATGAATATTGCACGATTATGTTAAGAATGATAATATCGTAATCTTATCAGTACTATAGTCATAACTTATTCTAGATTAGACCTAGAGATAGATTTCCTGTTTGTTTTTCTCTAGATAGGGAATATGAATGGATAAATAACTGAGAAATTATATATAACAGTTTACGTAATGAGTATAATCAGTACTGATTTTAAGTAATTTTTTTGATTTTTATCCTTTTCAGCGCACAGTGGCTTCAGGCCGGATGATTCATTAATTTTTTTTTTTTTTTTCTGAGCTAAAACAACTAATATGTAATAGAATTAGAAAAAAAATTGGGAAAGATAGACTTTCCAATAAATTTCATTACGATAATATAAATGGAAAATTTGATCACATGGTACTAATACCACGTATTTAATATAAATGGAACATCTGATTCTTATGTTTTTTAAAATTTCCATTTCGGATTTTCTACATCAAATATACCATTTCTACTTTTATTAGTAAAAAACATATTGTATTTTATATCTTTTGTATTTTTATTGGTGTTTTCATTTTCATTTATATTTTCATATGCTTCTTCGTTGATTAAAATTATATTTTTACCTAGTTTCAAAACATTTGTAATTATTTAGTGGAAAAATAATAGAAACATATATTTATTGTAATATGCAGATTTGGAAAATAAGTTTTTTTTCTTTTTGCCTTTTTTAGATCGATATCCGTTTGTTACCATCGGAAAGATATGAATATAAAGTATCAGTGATGGCTCTTTGTGCCGGACGTTTACCGTTCCCAAAGCTCACAATTCGAAGTTCGATATTTGATTCAACAATTTTGGACGAAATTACTCGACTTTCAATTCCGGATACGTTATTTATATTAGTTAGTTCATTATTTTGTGTTTTTTTTCTTAAATAATTTCAAAAAGTTTATGGTAATCAGTGTCTGGTTAAAATTTCGACAAAAGGATTATCTTTCAGAGTATCAGTGATGACTCTTTTTTAGAGCTCTCAGTAGACCCACAACCTTTAGAAGTAGAAGTTGACGAGTATTAAATTTAATATATGCTAAATTTTTTACATTAATTTTTTGAAAAGTACTTCTTGCATTTTTTTTGTTTCAGTTTTATTAGCGAAAGATATGCTAGGAGAGATGCATTTCGCTTACAAGTCATTCTATTCTTGATTTATGAGAAGTAGCAGAATTTTCATCGGTATTTCGGTGCCGAAATAACGTCCGACTGTAGAACAAATGAGTAATGGATGGATGAATTCGGCATTGATATTTGTGCAGTTGAATATTTGTAATAAATGAGAATATTGCTATTTTTCAGCCTTTAGCAAAGAGTGAAATGTGACAGTGACTTTTGGCTTTCATTGGTTGGTTTCGGCTCGGATTGATGCTACTTCTATTACTGCTGCTGGTGATGGTATGATGATAATGATAATGATGATATATTTTTGGCTTTGTTCCTGACGTTTTCCGATTTGACGGTCATTAATCGTACCATTTTCAAAGTGATGGAAGTAGACAATCGACAAAGAAGTTACGAAGTTGTCACTTCTTGAGTTTTCTGCCGTTGCATAGCAATCCTTAGATATTTAGTGATAATAATGCTCCTTTTATTTTGTTTCTTATTAAGAATAATCAAATTATATAGTTTATTAGAACACGACTGATAGTTTTTCGAAGACTAGTATGCAAAAAATCCATATGCTTTCTTTCAGCAATACTCTCTAACTTTGCACGAATATTTTTTCCGTGCAATTTTTGGATAGCTCTTTTTGTTGATATTATAATTTCAAAAATGATTCACTACTTATCCCTACAATTCCTATAGCTAGCTATAATGGATTTAATGATAACGATCCATCCAAGTTAACTTTCATGAATTTTTCTAGCAATTCGGGTAATATTTAAATTGATAATGTCAATGAAGTTTCTAGCGATAGTTTGATCATCATATCAAGTGTATATGTGCCAGAAGATGATTTACATCTCTCTATTATTTATTATAATTATTATTGTCAAGCTAGCTTATTTGCATTTCTTGTCATATTTTTCAATCATTATCTTTGACATTTGTTCATTCACTTAATTGATATTCTTTAAAGTTATCCATACTGTTCATCTTCATATAAATAGATAGATCGATATATGTAAATGTGATATAAACCATAATTCTTTTTTTTTTCTTCCATGAATAATTTTGCATCCTATTTGTTGATTTTAATAAATTTATTTGAAAATGAAGAACCAAACGTGAAGCACAGAGTTGAAATTGAAAAAGGCGGAGTTGCGTCGAACTGACCGAACGAACAACATCGAAGGTAAGAATTAGGAAGGCAAAAGAGGAGAGAACAGAAAGAGCAAACACCCTTTGAGCCATGCCAATCACCAAACACTCCCTATTAGTATCATCACCACCGCCACAGCCACCACCACCACCATCACCATCACCAACACTACCACTGCAATTACCATTATCATCAGTATCACCATAATCATCATCATCATCATCAGCATCAGCATCATCATCATAATCAGTATCATCACAATCATCATTAGCTATCTAATATCACTACAACTATCATCATCACCATCATCATCAATATATCACCGCAATCATCATCATCATCAATATCACTACTATTATTATCAGTTATCAGCAACGCCGTCATCACTATCAACAATAGTAGCAGCAACAGCATCAGCAGCAGTAATAGTAGTAGCAGCAACGGCACTATCATTATCTTCAACAAAATCATTTACACATTATTAGTTGCAGGCAATCCTACCATTTGGTAGGGGTTTTTCGGTGTGTGCTGGGTGATTTTTACGACGGCTTAAAATTTACAAATATACCTGACTGATAATACAACGCATACTATCATCAGTATCAATTTTGCTGGCTGTGGAAGCCGCCGATCGAGGCATTTCTAGCATTTTTCGGGAAGGGACAATCTTAATCTTTTTTTCCTCTTTTTTTTTTTTTTTTTTTTTTTTTGAAAGAAAAAGAAAAGATATGAAGTTATTGCTTGCTGCATCGATACATTCGATATTCCTAGCATCGAGCCTATTTAGTAGTAGCCAATCAACAACAACATATGGTACTACTGTTTGGCGTCATCTTAGCAGCAACAATAACAATAATAATAATCATAGCTGTCATGGTTGTGCGGAAGCACGAGATGAATTGGCAAAAATACGATTGGAAATAATTAAACGTGAAATTTTGGAAAAACTTGGTTTGGATGCACCACCACAGGTACGACCACAAGATGGTTTCCCAACAATACCACAAGTTGCGAAATATTTGAAATATCAATTACGATATGATTCTCCAGTAGCATCAATGCAACATACATCATTTTTGGCTGATGAATTAATGATGCCGGAGCGGAAAGCGGAACGAACAATTGTATTAGCAGAACAAATACCAGCACATTTTAATCTCAATCCAGATCAAGTTTTTGCACACTTCAAATTTTCTGATGAGCTAATGTCAAAACTTCTGCTTTCTACAGTACTCAATATCTATCTCCAGAAATCAACGAAGCTTCATCCTGATTCACGTATTGCTGCAGTACAAGTACTTGTCAAAGAAGTGATCAAGAATGGCTCGGTATTATACTTTTTATCCTTCTCTTTTTGTCTTAGAAAAAAATAAAAAAAATAAAACATCTTATATATATATTTTTTTCTTAGCATTTTCATTTCAACCTTCTTTTTTTTTTGACACTTTTAATTCATAAAAAATATGCTTCCTATACATTCATTCAACTAATTATACATATATTAGAATTCAATAAATGAGGAGATGTCAGTGAAATTTTCTGATATGCGGCGTAGCACAGATTGATGAGGATTGCTTTTCAGGATAACGATATCGATATGATTTGTATTGTGCAAAAATTCATAAAATATTCGTATTTCTTTCTGATTTCTTCGATTGCTTTCGTTCATTTCGGGTCATCCATTTCACTATGCAATTTTTGATAGATATCTTTCTTTGTTCATAAATTTCAATTCTTTTATCTTCTTCTATCACATATCATGCCATTTTAAAAGTATTATATATCTCTTTGTGTATTTTTCGAATTAATGTCAAAGATTTTGCTTTATTTAACACTAGCAATTAAATTTCATTGCAACTTTTTAAAGATTTTTTTGAGAATTCCCGTAAACAAGAGAGATGTTCAAAATACCAATTTTTTTAAAAGATATTTATTCGATATCTTTCTGAAGTTGACATTCACAAATCAAGTTTCCTTTTTTAAAAATTGCATTCAGAAATGTTACAAGTATATCTGTTTTTATTAATAGAAACAAACTATAGAAATAATGTGTTCAGCCTGATTTATACTTTCTGAAAAAAGGATGATCTATTTATTCTCTTTATGAGAACTTTAAATTTTAGTTCTGTTCCATCCCGACTGGTCTGTCTTCTGTTTTTATCTCCTAAGAATAAAAGTACTCCGCATTTATCGTTTCAATTCTGAAAGAGAGAGAAAAAAAAAATAAAAGAAAAAAACGAAAAAGGTTTCGCAAGATTTGCAAATACCAACTTCAAAAAGACATCAAATATATAAAAATTTTTTTGAAAAACTAAAATTAATTGTGTAATAATGAAATACCGTATCTTCTTATTGTTGTTGTTTATTCACACATTTGAAAGCTCCGAAATATTTTTCCTGTAGAACAAGTAATAATTTGAGTCTTTGAGTCTTATATTTACTTTCGAGAAACATTTCTGATTTTGGAGCAGCAAGTTTGTAAAAACGGGTTTTGTGTTCATCATGGCAGCAGCAAATGTCATCATTACCATCGTTATTATCTAAGCATATATTGATGATATATGTTTATATATATATATATATATATATATATATATATATTAATATATTCATGCGAAGGAGAAAGGAGTAATGGCATCGCGATATGTATCAGATATAGATCAAGGCCAAGAATCGAGAAACCTTCGTAATTTCACCTCTGTTAATTATAGTAATATCGAGGTCACGTAGTTGTTGTACAAATTAAGGTATAAGTGAGAAGATTGATTAAACCTCAAGGTTATTCATCCATTCATACTTTTTTTTTTTTTTTTTTTTTGCAAAAATTCGGAAACTAGCAATCTTCATTGGTACAAGATAACTTGTCCTTTAGTGTAAATACTTTCTTTTTATCGGACATATTAAAGTAATCTTTTTCGAGTGATAGAGAGGGTTGCAGAGAGAGGGAAAGTTTACTTGATTTATCAGTTTCTCAATTTAGAATCTGGATGGTAATGATAGTTGATGAAATGCGTAACATTTTACCGGTTCTCCTATACATTTGTACGGCAAAATTAACAGGTGTAAACTTACAGATAAAACCTAAACGACAAAATTTATGGTTTTATTTTTGGGAATTAATTTTAACAGAAAGAGCAAAAAAATGCAGGAAAATGTAGAAAGTCAGTGAAGTACAAGAAAAAAAAAAAGCTGATAAGGTTATTTAAAAGATAAGATTTATTCGTTGACAATTTTTCTTTTTACGAGATCTCATTATAGTCAATGTAATATGAAGTTTAAAGTCAATTTAAGAATACTTTCAGCAATATATCAAGTAGTTAGTTATTTAGTAAATTTGTAAGTTTATAATAAAACATATGAAACAATAAACTAGTATTATTTTGTTTCATATTCTAATTAATAAAATTTATCAGCTTCTTAATCACTTTATGGTCGTAACAGACATTATTGCCAAAGTCAAATTCTTTGTTGCTAGTCTATTAAGAAAACATTTCGTTCTCGAGAATTCTGAGGTCTAGGATGAAGAAATATAAATGGAAATGTACCAACAGTAGTTAAACTTTGACATTACGTAATTTCAAACTTTATGTCGTATTCAAAATTATAACACATAGAGGATAATTTAACTACACTCGTATATCATTTCTTATCAAAATTATACTAGTAACTTTCTTACCTTTATTTTAAAATATGGTTTCCTTCATGATAAAAAGGACACGATGGGAGAACAGCTATCTATACAATCAGTATTGATTTATGTCAAATTTAATTTATTTCTTTACTTGATCTGTATCGACTGTTCCAACGATTTAGTTAAAGGATCCTAAACTGTTATTTTATCTACAGAAGATTTTGATTCATTTAAGCATCATTAATGGATGTTATCAAAAATTGCGTAACTTTTACAATTAGGGAAAGTTAAAATAACTTTATACGTCTCATTCCCGAGATTGTATTGTCATAAAGATGATTCGAATATGGGAGTCTAAAATGACCACACTTCACATCAAATTTAAACCTAAAATCTAAACTTAAATGAAAAAAGATTAACTCGAACTACCAGAAGTCGGTATATCTATAAATTATTATCATATATATTTCATTTTATATATTTACTGCACCGTATTTGTTTTATTCAGTTATTATCGTTTATTCTTGTTTTTCCAAAAAGATGGTAATAATTTTTTTGCAACAAAATGCAAATATTATGAATTCTTACATTCTTGAGCATTTTTTTGTTTTTTTTCAAACTGATTTATTTTTGGCAGAATGAATAATATATGGGAAGAATTTGTAAAGTAGCGGAAAGTTTATGGCATTATTCAGAATTAATGCATTTAACTGCATAAGTTTCAACAATTTGACAAAAAAATATAATTGTTGCATTCTAGTTTTGGTAGAGAGTAAGAAAATAAAAACAAGTGAGTTTGCGGGAAGGTATGTTAAAATGCTGCAGCATTCTTTCCTAAACAATATAATTCTTATTTTGTCTAATTCCATTACTAATATGAAACATTTTGTAAAATTCTGTTTATACATTTTTGCAAAAATTTTTTGATTCTTTATCAATTTGCTCTTTTATAAATGTTTGTTCAGGCACCGTGGTTACCATTACTTGATATTTAAAAGTTTGCTCTTTTTAAAATCAAAGAATTTATTTTAATATTAGAGAAAGATCTGCGAGTATTATTGTTGAAAAATCATCATTCTAGGAAATTTGTTTCGCTAATTGAAGTAATCTTAAAAAATTTATTTGCACTGAGCATATCATCAAGATAATTCATTCCATTCATGATTATTCCAAGTCTAAGGTCATCCCTAGAAATTTACTTTTCATCTGTCAGCTAATCTTTTTCTCAAGAATTTGCTGTCGCTCAGATTTATCTTGCGATAATTTCATAGTCGTTTAAGACAAATATGCAAAAATATCATAAATTTAAAAAATTTTATTGGAAAAAAGAATTAATTAATTTTAAGGGGACTTGAGATTACATATGAACAGATTACATTTCTTATTTTTTTTAATAAATTATTTTTACATTTATTAAAGTTGCTGTAAAATGTTTAAAAGTACATCAACAGTCTTTCAAACTTTTCATATTTTGAAGATTAATTGAATAATGTGAAATTGATAGGTAATACTTTCACAATTTTAGAAGCGAAAAGTATCACTATCCACTCTCTTTGCTAGTATTACTATACTATCCACTCTGATGTTTCACTTAATTCTGAAAGCATAATCTCCAATACTTCACTTCGTCATTAGTACTCTCAAGCATTTTCGACGAATTTTTTAGGGTTAAGAGAATGAAGAAATGGCAAACAATGAATCCAGAAATAAATGGCACAGAACAATAGTATAGTACTGTTTCGATGGAAATTCTTGTCTATTAAATTTCACCAATACATAATATCAAACTTCAAATATCACACGTATCATACGTGATGAAAACTAAATCTTGCTTGATAAATTGCATCAATTTCTCCTTAACGCACCTTGCTTACTTGTTAGTAATTACTTGTCATCCATTCGCACTTTATGTCGAATCAAATTATTGTTAAGTTGTTGTCAAGTTAAGGAGGAAAAATTGTTACTGGAAATACTTACTAATTACGATAATACAAGTCAACGACTAATGATACACATTCTCTATTTCTATTGCTGAAGTCATTTTTCTTAAACGAAATATTTCATTTCAATTTCGATCATAAATGATAGCAACTTGTAAAATCAAAGATATCAAGAACCTCATTAGCACGCTTGCTAATCCCACTTTGATATGATAAACATCGGCGTAATATAGTTGATTATATAATCTTTCTTATAAAATTGATCTGTTGACTAGAAAGAAGTTTTTTAACTTTTTTTGATTTTTAAAAACTTTTATCAAATTGGATTTAACTGACTGATTTCATTATTTTCTTATCACTTCATTCTAATGATAAAATGATGAATAAATTAGATTGAAATTAAAATCAATAGATCCTTTGTCCTGAATAAATTTAAAAATAAGCAATATCGGGCAGTCAGATCATTAGCTTAAGTTATATATGAATTTACACTGAATCTCATCAAGAATTGATAAGATTAGTTAAGAAGATATACAGATATTGGGTGATATCACAGATCCCATGGACATTATCTGAAGATACATACGCCTACTGAACAATTAAATCAAGCTGGTAATTGCAGTGTTAAACTTTATGATTATCAATTACAATATTTCAAAATTAATTGCATAAAAGTTCAGATTGGGGCAGCTTTGGCGGAACGAAAACGTCACATTGATCTTAGTAAAGATGGTTATATACAAATTCCAATACGTATTGATGATGTACAACGATGGTGGAGCAGTAATGATTTCATCGGCTTATATGTGGAAGCTTTTTATAAAGGCGAAAATTTAGCTCTTCATCCGCAACATGATTCCAAAAACGTTCGTACTCTTTTTATTTTTCTCATTAATTACTTCCTATGAAATAGTAATTACTTTATTTTCAGTTATGTTCACTTATGAAATTTTGTTTTTAACTACCGGGTACAACTAGTCTACATAAATAAAAATGTTCGCTCACTTACTTTTACTTGTAACAGTTATTTTTTATATCTGTGACAGATAAAAGTAAGTGAGCAGAAACTTCTTTTTATTTAGTAGGTATATCTATATAAAAATACGCGTCTGCTCGAATGCAGAGTTGTTTCAAAATGTCAAATCCATCGATGAAGGACTTGAAACGTTGTGTCAAAAACCATAACGAACATATTTATATTTTTATTTATATAGATTATTTGTCGACTATTATTTAACAGTGAATCAATAACTGCTTATCTGCTCATCGGAGCGTTTTGGCGGGAAACATGTTTATCGTTACGGATAGGTTAGAAAAAAAAAGCAGGTTCACCTATATAGAAACACGCGCCTATACGAATACAACGTCGTATCAAAAGCTATAACGAACATTTATAATTTTATTTATATAGATCTTGAATCATTTTAAAAGTTACTAATGAATGTTATTGTAGGAATCACTTATATATATATATATATATATTATCAGTGGCTCATATCATCTTATTACAGATGATGTATCTTGAATTAACAACTATGGAAGAATGGAGTCGTCATAAACGTAGCTATCAGGAAGTATGTACAAAAGAGATGAACGAACCGTCTTGCTGCCTATATAGTCTGGTTGTGGATTTTGAAGCTGCCGGATGGGATTTTGTCATCGCTCCGAAACTGTACGATGCGCATATGTGTAGCGGAGAATGTCATCTTCATCATGTAAGTCGCTTCCAGAAATATTTCTTTCTGTATTTGTTTATGCCGAATTCTGACATCGGCTCCCTGAGGCTGTTCAGTTAGAAATCTTTCCAGGTTGTTCGTTCACCTCATAGCAAAATTACTTCATCAACGAAAAAAAATGCCGTAAGCGGTTGTTGTCATCCAACAGAATACGATCCGATCACGCTTGTTTATATGACGCAAGAAAAGGAATTGAAGATACGCGAAGTACCAGGTATGATCGCCCGGCGATGCGCCTGTGCTTGATTTCAAACAGAACGACGAGACTGAGCGAACCCAAGGTGTCGGAAGCCACGTACTACTGAAGGGGACAATCATGGAATCACGGTCCAAACGCTCCATTCTACTACAGCATCGAAACATCGTTACTGTAACTCCCAAAGCTATGCACCTGCTGCTGCTGCACATGCAGAATCTCACGAGCATCAAGCAAGCTTCTCCTTTGTGTTTGCATAAGTCAGCAAAGTAGGATACGGAAGGGGGCATGAAGGATATGATAACCAAATTGGGGATTATTTGGCTGACATCTTGAACGCTCATTTTGAATTTGCTTGTTATTGTTAGGTATTTAATTGTCAACCGTCAACACCACCACCACACTGCCGTTATTACACCAACTAGTGATCATTGCTACATGAATATGGTTGGTTGTTCAATAAAAATGAATGCGAATCGGTGTTAGCATCACAAAAAAATATATTAAGCGCATCACAACAGAGCATTTCTCGACTTTCCTTTTGAATTTCACAAATTGGGCAAAATGTGCTGACGATTCTTATAAAGTTTTTGAAAGTTATTTCTACATCTCATATTTTATATATTCATGCACTTTTCTGCATGCTATGTGAATAAGCTATCATCTAGTATTCATCCATCTAGATGATAACTTATGTACATAATCATTCTCTTTTGATATTCATAAAGATCACTATCATACAGTTAATCATATGAACATTCATATAGATATATTTTTACCAAACTATATTCACAGATATTATTGATATGTGCATATTCATTAGATTTCAGCATGGTAACATTTACATTTCCCTGTCACCGTAGTATACCTGTCATATTCGTTTCCAGTTATGAGAGTTATCACAATGACTGTAATCAATAAATGATGTCATGCATTTCAGAACGTCACAACGAAATTCCTCAACGACAAATAAAAACGATGAGTAAATATATAAATCATATTTAAGATCCAAAAAAAAAATTTCTGTAACAACTGAGAACAAATATGCAAGAAATGTGTGAAAGAAAACCAAAAAGGTAAAAAAATATGAATAAAATGAAAATAATGAAATAAGTACAAACAATCAGTTGACCCAGTTATTAAGACGATAAGGTTGTCTATCTAGGATGCGATGTTGACTAATTGATGCAAAAACCCAATCAGCTGTTAATACTTCTCTTTTCACGTCCATTTCAAATCTGAAAAAAATACTATACAAAAATTTCAACTCCTTTTAAGCCTTCTTTTCACTACTTTTTCTGCTCATAGATTTAACTATTCAAATTTGAACTAAGTAAATTTTTATTGCAAAATTTTCAATATTTTTATTGCATTTTACAATAATTATTCATATCTATAGACAAAAATACTATCGAGATACCTTTTGCACATTGAATATAGGGGGAGATATCCGAATACCGAATCTACATCATTCTTAATTAATTATTTGTAGTTAGTTTACTCCGTAATTAATTTATTTATAAGCCTTGGCTGTAGTCATATGGCAAAACCTCAATAGGTATAGCATGCCCTGATGAAAAACAAAACCGGTCCATGTTTCTGCTCTGTTGATAGTACTGCAAAGAGCAACAAAATGACACTTGATTTTTATTAATCGCTTAAAAATTATTTTTCTAAAATGATCAACAACAAACCTTCGAGCGGCATCCTGATTTAGGCAATCTGGGGCAAATATGATGTAACTACATGCAGAGGGAAGCTCCCAAACATGTGACACAGTCTCCCCACCGCTCAATTCGATGATATCCAAAAAAACATCTGAAAATTAAGTATAAAGGACTAATTTAAAATGAAAGTGAAATATAAAGTTTGGGAAGAATTCGTCCTCTTTAATTACAAAAGATAACTATAATCAGCAGTAATCCTATTTGACTATACCGAATCCATAATGTTCAGTAAATGATCCTTCTTCGGCAAATATGTGCCAAGAAGCACATATTACAAATTTACGATTTCAAATTACTTCATTCTTGAACAAAAAGTAATGAAAATTGCATACAGAAACTCATATTTTATTCATTTTAATCTTCCGAGTGTTTATCTCAAATCAACATTCAGATATATACCTCTTGATATCAATTTTGTATTAAAGAAAGTTTGAGGAACATAAAATACATATCCTGCGAATAAAGTGCTCGGATCAATAAGGGCACGCTGAGCGGTTACGCTTATCAAAGTTTCGTCTGTTTTCAATAAAATTTCGAAATCACTCTGAAAAGAATAAAACCATCACGATAATCCTGCTGAATTGAAAAGGAGAACATTTTGTAGACAAAAAATTTTTTTGATTAAATCAATCCTTTAACCAACAATTTAAAATTCACCTCTGAACTTAATCATGACTTCTTTGGAATGGTTTTATCCATATATAAAAAAAAAAAAAAAAAAAGATTTCTTACTGACCGTAGGCAGAATACTTTTTTGATTCAGACAATTCTCTAACCACAAATACGACACAATCGTACAGTGATTAACCAACGCGTAAATTAATTTCACCGTCCAGAATTCACAAACTAAACCATCTACAAAAATAATCAGCTTGAAATGTCAATTACTCACTGCATATCACATTATCAAGGTGTAAACGTATTAAATGAACAAATATTTGACTTTCAACTATTAAAATCTAAGAATCTTAAATTCTCATTAAGATGTAAATTTACCGGTATTGAAAATAACCAGATATGTACACTTTCGATTTATTGATGTGGAAAGCTTGAAAGAAGAGAAGTTATCCAAAAATTCGCGTAGCAAAGACTGAAAAATCTATATCTATGAATAAATATTTCTCAGGAACAACATTGCTTATAATATATTGATGAGTAACACTACTCTTTTCACCTGATCAGTAAGTTTCGATGCTCCAGATACCATAATTGAATGATATACTTCATCATCTTCTTCATAGTACTGTTTATCTTTTAGTAGTGAGGCAGTGGTTTGTTCAATATTATGATCTTTACTCTGTTGCACATCATTATGACAATAATCGCCTGTATAAGAAATATTTGTTGGAATTGCAACTTCCATTTCTTCGTCGCTCTCGAGAACCAGATCAATATCATTTCTCGAAGGATCTTAAAGTAGAGAAAAAAGATCACATTCCATACAGACCCATCTCCTCCGTTTATGTTGAAATCCAAAATTATAAAGAACTTACTATTTTCACTACGATGTTCTTCTTTGGCATTTGTCTCACGCACAGTAGCGATCAATTTTTCTCGACTCTGCAATTTTATGAACTAATCCAAGACCAAAGCGATACCAATTTTTGTAGATAAAGCATATTTTAAATTACTAACCAAACGTAGAAAGTTAGGTATCCAAGGCAAACATTTGATAAGCACTTCAATCCGTGATTTATTTTCACTTTCTTCTGAAAAAATGCGTCAAATCACCTAAAAAAAATTACAAGTAATAACAAAGATAGAAAAACTAATATGTTAACACAACTTTTGCATATCAACTTTGCTGATTTTGTCGCCATTTTTTTAAATTATTAATCGTAAAATACCATTCATATTTCAAAAGTACCTTATACAATATCTTAAATAACTTACGAAACACAGAATTAACAATCGCTTCGATTTGGGCCAAGGCATCCGTTTTGTTTGCACTATTATCCATTTGAATCTTCTCATTATGCATTGCTGAAGCACTAAAGTCCAATCGTTCTGCATATAACGACGGAAAGACAGCATCTTCCATATCGATTTGTTGACTTCTGTGCTGCATTTCTTCTTTATCCGTTTGAATCCCAATATTTTTAACTCTTTTTTCACCATTTCTGAATTCCTCAGAATTCATCTGGAGTTGTTTAAATAGTGATTTAGCACTGTGATCCATAGCAGTATTTTCAATATCGCAAGAAGTGTGTTTAACTATTGATGTTCCTTCAGAAGTATTCACAGCAATCCCTGTTACCAAACTGGAATCATCTAGCTCATCAATCCGCTGCATTTTCTCTGATCTGTGCTTCGGATAGATGATTCGTCGCTTTACACTTCTCGATTCCTTTTTTAGCACCTATAGAAAAGAGTATGCCTTTTACGTAAAAGTACATGGATACAAAAAGTAAAATAGATAGAAACAATATAAGATGTCAAAGTTCACAACATTTGAAATATCAACTGTAATTAATCATTGATGTTTGAAATTTTAAATTAACAATTTATTAATATATGCAAAAATAACCTTTCGCGATTGATTTTGAGGGAGTTGTAATGGTGATAATACTGCCTGTGTCATCGGAATCTGCAAACCCTTTTTAAAAGCGAATTTGGACAATTAGTCTTTTTTAAATAAACTTTTCTCAAACATTCCGAAATTCACTATGGAAATTTAATGAGAATTTCATTATTGTTGTTCAATTCTTTTTCTTTCCTTCCTTCGCCTAAATTCTTCATTTTCTTGAGGAATAAACTAATTCTCTTTCAATCACAGAGCGAAATTAGAGTGAAATAATCATGAGCATATTTTATAATCAATATTTCGAATAACTAAAAACTACAGATGAAGCTGGTAAAACAAAAAGAGCAAACCTGACTTTCGATAAAATCATTTTCCTTAGCAAAATCACTAGCCAAAATATCTTTCCTGAATGCCTTTGCTAGCGGCAAATATTTCTCAAGTAAAGATGATAGTAATGGACAACTTGCACAACTCCTGAAATCCTAATAGTTTTCAAATTTTTTTTCTAAAAATCTGCCCAATTGTAAAGTACCATAAATACAATACAAAAAATAATGAGCTACGTAATGGAAGGCAAAAATAAAAGAAAAAAATCGAAAAAAAAAAACCTTTTATTCAACGTCATATTGCACATAGGACATCGCATCAATGAAAGCCTTTTGAAGCATTCAAATAGACAAACCCTACAATCGATTAAATTAATGTGAAAACGCTGAGATTTAACAATTTGCCTACTCGCTTGTCTATTTACTTTTCATATATTTAAGCAATATACTTCCACAAAGATGATAAACTGATGATGACATATGTTTGGATTTTACATCTACCGATATACACATACAACAGCATTTAAGAGAAATAACACAGCCAAAAACACTGGATAAAAAGAAGAAAAATAAATGACCTGCAGAAGGCATGATTGCAAGTAGTCATAATTGGATCACGTAAAGTTGAACAGCTGAAATGTGAAATTTTAGGAAAAGATCATTGAGCGATAAGATGACAGATATCTTTCCGATATTTTAATGCCTTTTATACAGAATAAAATAAACTAATCAGCAGCATAATTCAAAAAAGAGATTGATAAAAGGACGAAATGAGAGTTTTAATGTTCTTAAACATATATTCTTAAACATCTACTTTCATATTTTGTTTTAGTTGTCAGATAAATACTTCAAGTTATTACTTAATCTTTAAATAGAAATAGCTATTTGAAAGATATACTATCACCATCAAATTATACCAACTAACATCATCTTCAAAACAATGTGATCACAAAGTAAACAGTTAACACATTTCCATAAACTAAGATTAAGAGTGATTAAACTTGGCAAGCTATTTCGATTAAGATCATTTCTGTTTCATATATCATCTGAAACGTAACTGAACTGAATCCATAAAATGGAATTTAAAATTTCAAAAAGAAAAAAAAATTAACCATATGCCACATCGCAGAACCATTTTGATATTTTCGATTTGATCCTTAATTTCTTGAAAGTTATTCTTACGCTCGGCTTGATTCTCTGATAAAGCAAACATTATCTAAATTTCGGAATAAGTTTATTTTTTTTTTCTTAGCTCTTCTAATACATATAGCAATTCCTAATGTTTACATTCATACAGTATATGACATTCACAATTTATAATTTGATAAAATTTAAGTTTTGCCTCAGCAGAACTTGAAATTCTTGATTTTAGTCCAATAAAAGCAATCAATTATAGATCTCTGATTTAAAATCGATCTCTCCTTCAATTTATCACAAATGCGATACCGCACAGCTAATTCGACAACATTCCTCAATCTCACTTTCACTTGAATATCACACGAGAATCTACAGGATTTCAGATGGTCACGCAGTTTTTCACGTCACACCTCAAACAAGTACTTCATTTACAGCAAAAAATAATCACAAACTGAACCGCCTTAAGGCCCACCACGGTTCCATGCCGCCTTTTACCAAATTCAAATTCAAAATTTCAATTGCAACCGACAACTTCTCTTGTTGAATGTTACCTGTAATATTAGCTCTGGACTTTGAGGTTTTATTTAAAATAACAGGAGAAGGAATGTTTGAACTTAAAAAGAGGAATTAGAAACATCAAATTTATCATTTGATTTTTCAAACTGTTTTTTACACATTTAAGTCGCTACTTTATTACGTAGCAAATGTCAAATGAAATGTTTACATTGATTTACTCGATTGTACATAGGCAAAAATTAAAATTTTCAGCAACATTTCCATCAACTTTTACAAAAACCAAATTTTTGGATTGTGTTTTTGTCCTTAAAACATAAGATTCACTCAATAATTCAGTCTTTGATGAAATGAGATAGAATATCGATTGGCAAGAATCTTGAATACTGTGATCATCATATATGTCAAAAATGATAGCCACAAAGATCAGCAGATCAGAACTGAAATCAGTTGACAGCATGGATTGAAACATCTTTCTTGTAAAATTAATTATTTATTATCGATCAAAAAAATGATCATTTTAAGAAGTTTGTTCCGGCAACATTATGATAAAATGTTCTTTTTGATTTATTATCATTCGTCTGTTACAGAAGACAGCATTTTCTTTTTTTTTTTTTTTTTTTTGGAACTGATTACTTCAATACTTTATAAATATTATATCTAAAATTTGAGGATGCCAATCGATGAAAATAATAAAATATAGAATGGAAAATAACTTTGATCTCGTTGTAAGCTGCTTGACTTGATATTTTTGATATTTTTATGGAGAGGAATGTCATTAAGTTGATAAAGTTTTTATTGAGACACTATAATATTAAACGAATGCAAAGGTATTGTGTTTTTTGGAGTTTTAAACTCAATTTTTTCATATTGGAATGCATTCGTTAATGAATTAATTTCTTCGTCCGATTTAATTTATCATTGGAATAAGGCAAAAAACTTTTCGCCTTCTTTCATGTTGGAATTGATCCTTAAATAAATGTGGCTCCATTATACAACATTTTAACTGGCGTTTTCTTATTTTTTCCCTTAAAATTACTTCAAATTAATGAAATTGTTAGATAAAAAGCAGAATTTAGTGGTTTCTAAGCAATTCACACTTGCAAATTACTGATAAATTGCATTTGGTACAGGAACTACCAGTAAATTGTACAATGCAGTGGTGATTCCAAAAGTTTTGCGAAAAAGGTGAAAGCTTTGAAGATAAAGTACTTGATATCAGAAGTTGATGATGAGCAACTAGAAGCAATTCCTGAAAATGATCCTTTTATGATGATATGAAAAGTTGTTTAATAACTCAATTATCATATGATCGTTCGATGTTTTCGGCAAACTGATAAGATGTCAGGTCGATCAATAGTAATTGTGTGAACTGATCATTAGTCAAAAAAATTCTTTTGAAATTTCTCATTTCTCTCGATTAGATTTTGTTGTAAGGTAAAGTAGATTGTATGCAATAATCAGTGATGACTATTCTGGCGATAGTACAGGCGACAATCAGTAATGATCACTGATCATTACTTGGTAGATGCTATCATTAAAACCTGTTCAATTCTAGCGAAACTGTCACATTTAAGAAATGTGCTGTAAATCAATAAGACATGTCAATTGTAAATTTTTTCAGCCATTTTTGTTTTAAAAAAAAAGGGTTCAATTTTACAATTTTTTAGAAATTATTTGACTATATGCTGGAACAAGTAATGTTTCAAAAATTATGCAATTAGACTAAGAAATTTTGGTTCATTTGCCTCATTCAACTGATGTCTTATTAACTGATAACTGCTCTCCCAATTATCTCAATTATTTTTTGCAATGACAATATTTCAACAATTGGTATAATATGGAAAATGCATTTTAAAAGTTTGTCGAATTTCTAAGCAAGTATTTGAAATTAATTGCAGTAATTTGAAATGTATGTCTCAAAATTTATGATCCAACTTTTTGCCTTATTCCAATGATAAATTAAATCGGACGAAGAAATTAATTCATTTACGAATGCATTCCAATACGAAAAAATTGAGTTTAAAACACCAAAAAACACAATACCTTTGCATTCGTTTAATATTATAGTGTCTCAATAAAAACTTTATCAACTTAATGACATTCCTCTCCATAAAAAAATCAAAAATATCAAGTCAAACAGCTTACGACGAGACCAAAGTTATTTTCCATTCTATATTTTATTATTTTCATCGATTGGCATTCTCAAATCTTAGATATAATATTTATAAAGTACTGAAGTAATCAGTTCTCATCAGTTCCAAAAAAAAAAAAAAAAAAAGAAAATGCTGTCTTCTGTAACAGACGAATGATAATAAATCAAAAAGAACATTTTATCATAAAGTTGCCAGAACAAACTTCTCAAAATGATCATTTTTTTAATCGATAATAAATAATTAATTTTACAAGAAAGATGTTTCAATCCATGCTGTCAACTGATCTCAGTTCTGATCTGCTGATCTTTGTGGCTATCATTTTTGACATATATGATGATCACAGTTTTCAAGATTCTTGCCAGGACAAAAACACAATCCGAAAATTTGGTTTTTGTAAAAGTTGATGGAAATGTTGCTGAAAATCTTAATTTTTGCCCATGTATAATCGAGTAAATCAATGTAAACATTTCATTTGACATTTGCTATGTAATAAAGTAGCGACTTAAATGTGTAAAAAATCAAATGATAAATTTAGTATTTCTAATTCTTCTTTTTAAATTCAAACATTTCTTCTTTTGTTTTTTAAATGCTAATTCCCTTATAACTATCCGATGTTAACTAAGTGTCAAGCATATCTAATTTTATTGCTTAATTAAATATATTATTTAAATAAGATGCGATTATGGGAAAAGTGAATTACTGATCGGAATAGCTTGGTAATAATAATAGACTTCTCGCTTTAATTTTTAGTCAGAAAGTCTAATAAGACTAATTGCGGATGAAATAAATAATCAATTCAGGCTAGAAGAAAACAAATTAATTCATTTCATGTTATATCGACATTGCATGTTTTTTTTTCTCCCGAGAGATGCAAAAAAAAAAAAAAAAAAGAAACGAAAAAAAGATAAGCCGTTAGATTATATTTATTTTTGAAATGTAAAATGATTGAATGAATCATTAAAATGATGAAATAAGATAAGCAAGAATCTGAAAACATTGTAATCGATATCAGCTCGCAATCATATAACACAACTTTACAATCATCCCATCCAGTTAAAACGTTGAATCCAATAAAATTATCCTCGAGAATCGATAGAAAAGAAAGCAGTATCCTTCTGATCAGTTATCACGGATGCTTCTGATCAGTCATCACTCATGCTTCTGGTCAGTCATCACTCATGCTTCTGATCAGTCATCACTCATGCTTCTGATCAATCACCACTCATGCTTCTGATCATTCATCCATCACTCATGCTTCTGATCATTCATCCATCAGTCATGCTTCTGATCATTTATCACGCATCACGTATCCTTCGGATCAATTATCACGTAACCATCTGATCAATTATCACGTCTCCTTCCGGCTTCGGTCTTTCTATTCTTCAGTACAGCAAAAAAACAGGAGGAACGTCGTTCACTATAAAAGATTCCATTCGATTGAAACTGGTTTCATTTTTTCGTGTGTATTTTAATTTTTTTTTCTCCTCTCTGCGTATCTTAATTTTTTCTTTTTTTTTTTTTTCAATAAATTAGACAGATATTGTTGTTACGTTGTATCCATCATGTGTAATCTGTAAAAAATTTCTTTTCTCTTTGATGTATGTACATATAAGTACAAATCATTCTATTTGTTTGATGTACATTTATCCATTTTATAATTTTTTTTTTCTTTTTTGTTTCATAAATTTTCAATTTTTTTTTCTCCAATCTTATTTTCCAGACATGCACATATATCCGTTTATCTACGAAGCATTCTCGTTCATCTCAATTTCAAATCGTTTAATTCTCGATTGCTATAGCAAATTAAGAAAGGACAAGAAGTGTGAAAAATCAGCGATAGATATAATATTGAAAAAATTGGAAAAAAAAAATAACTATGTATGACAGCTGATTTCCAAATTTTTATTTTCCTAACATTCCTTAATTTTCAATTTATTGGATGTCAAAATTTTTGAGTGACAAATCTTAAGATTCATAATTTAATAAAAATTAAACAAATCCTAAAATTCATTATCGGAAAATAATTACAAAATGATTAGCCAGATACGTCACAACACGATGAAAGTGATATTTGAATTCTTTTTCAACATTTCATATGATATTATTAAATTCATTTGAAATAGTAAAACAATTCGTTTTTAGATTAATAAACAATCTAATCAGTTATCATTGTTGAAAGATTGCTGATCAACCTAATAGATTAAAATTACTATGAAGAACGATAATCAACCTAAAAATAATTATTACTATGAAAAAACTGGTAATTATCATATTAAGTCATCATTATGAGAATTGATTTTCAGCAACATGAAAATATTGAATTTTCGATAAAATTATTAGTTTTCATTGATTTGATGAACCAATCTCATAGCTTATCGTATATTCATTATGAAGCAAATGAATCGCATAATCAATTTTTGATTATGTGAATATTATGTGAAATAGTTTTCCTCTCGAAAACTTCAATAATTGATCAATGGGAAGTTTGCATTTGAAAAAGTTTGTTATTAATGGGAAGTTTGGATTTGAAAAATTCTGTTGATAAAGTTATTGATTAAGAGAGATTTTAATTGAAATTGATTAGAAAAGCCATTCATAATCTCTTCGCTGAAATTTTTGCTTCTTTCAGATGTTTTGATATTTCACTAAATTTCTGGCATAAAATCGAACAAATAAGCTGAGAATTCTTCCATTAATCCAACTCATTCAAAAATTTTTTAATGTCCTTATAACGAAGCCATGCGAAATTCATAGAACACTGTCAAAAGCGATATTTTTAAAATTTTTATCATTAAGCCATAAACTGCATATTGTATTTTTCAGCCTTTATCAGTTGATATCTTATCAATTAATACTTGCTTTACATTCATTTCATTTTGATATTACTAATATTACTTCTAATATTGTTTGATATTTGTTATACGATACAATTTGCGATTCATCATCATCTGCTACTGTATTATATTGTATTCATAGCTTTTATTTATATTTCTGAGAAATTTTTTTTCTACAAAATTTTTATTCATATTTTTGAGATGAAAAATTTTTTTTTTTTTTTTTTTCTATAAATAATGTTCGAAGATGCAGGCTGTTAAAAAATGAATGATGAAAATATGAACATTTCCCTTTCCAATTCTTCTCTTTTTTCTTACTTTTTCAGTTCCAAATATTGAGAAATAAGAAAGCTCAGTGAAAAAGAAAAAAAGCCAAAATCTTCAGAGGAAATAAAAGCCTAGAAATGAAGTTATTAAATCAATGCTGAAAAAAGACTAGCTTTAAATTAAATGTCGTCAGTTGTTTTGTCAGTTTATGCTTTTCCCGAATGATGCGACTTATAAATGATGACTTCCAGGAATCAATATATGTTGGATGAAAAGAGCCATATTTGTCAAGAATACTTTATGATGAAGAAGCTAAAATTGGTATGGCTGAAGATTAGGAAAATATTATGGCCTATTTTTTGCTAGGCCATCATAGTTCATTCCTATATTATTATTCCTTTATCCTAGCCTATCGTAGTAGTAGGTGCAATTTATTTGTTTACCATATTTCACGAGGCTATATTTAACTGCATTTCTCTTTCTAAATTAAAACATCCCTGTATTATAATTCAAATGACACCTGATCCAATTTCAAAATTCAAAAAATGAATTAATCCTTCTTGATAAATCAATAACAGATGAATATCTCCAGTTTACAAACAAAAAATGTCATAAAAAGTAGTTCATTTCTAGCAGAATGTCTCGGTCTGAACAAATGAATAATCAGCAAAGTTAATGATTGATATCATTATTTCAACCTCCTAAATTGATAATTTTTTAATGAGAAAATTTTTGTTGAAATTTTCGAAATGTCATATGAATGGGAGATAACTGACATAGTTGAAAATGTTATAATATCTGCGTAACATCAAATTAGGTGTAATTTCATTAATTCTCTTCATTTATTATCATTCGTACAATTAGATATACAATATCACATTGATCAATTTTAATCTTATCATTATCATGATCATTAAGGAACTGATTCATTTTTCCCATTTTTTTACCATTTTTCATGATCAAAATTAATATTCTTCCTTTTCCACTAATAGATTGACTAAATAAATGATTAATCCATTGTACTATGCTATTATTATTTCCGTTATCTTCACTAATATTGATCAATAAAAATTAACAATAATAATAAATAATAATAATTAGTAATAATAATAATTAATAATAATAATAATAATAATAATAATAATAATAATAATAATAATAATAATAATAATAATAAATATTAATAATAATAGATAATAATAATAAATAATCATTTACTCTTTCCCTTCTTGAAAAATAAATTGAGAGAGAAATCTCACAATCGCTTCAATTATTTGCTGAGAAATTCTTGAGAATAAATTAGTTTCTTTTAGCGGAGAAATCATCAAAATTTACTGCAAATTTGATGGCAAGTAATTCTTGTGACTCAATTTAATAGCTGAATGAGCGATGAGCTTGGATTATATTAGTTGAAAATTGAATTTATTTTGCTTTCTTCCTCATTCATCTTCCATTTTCTCTTTTTACTTTTCTTTCATCTACTTATATTTCTGTTGGGAGTTTATTCTGTAACTTGAAAAAATAAAAAAAAATAAAATTGAAACTTAAAATATTTGCGGTTTTAAATTGAAATGGGCAGAGTAAAAGAAAGGCAGCAATAATTGGGAATTTGAAATTTAAAACTGAGCCTCTTTTTTTTTTTTTTCATAACAAACTAACATTTTCTCTTCTGTTTCACTTTTTTTTTTTTAATTTTCAAAAAAAAATTTGAAATTTAAGCAATATAAAGCAAAATAATAGTAAAGAAATGCTGATTATAATGCTGCCACTTTGATAATGCTTATCAGTACTGATTGTAATGCTTTTCTTCTCTTCTCGCAATCCACAGATTTTTAAATTTTCGTGTCAACAAATTATCATTCCTTCAAAAGTTTATAGAAGGAGTGGTAGGAATATGTCTGTTTCATTCTTTCATATGTCTTATCTTTTGAAAATATCGGTCAATAAATCAAACTAATCGGATCGGTTCCATAAATGAATATTAGTTTTCACATTTGAAATGTCTCGAGTTTTGGTTTAACAATTATCTGTCACGTTGACAAAATTTTAACAAAAATGCAATGAAACGTTAATGAGACTTGTTATCAGTGACAATCCTTCAGCTATAGTTTGTCAATTTCGACATTTCAATTCTGATTTTTGGTCTTATCAGAACGAGTTCGACTGTTAATGATTGCGAAGTATGGGTGAAAAATTATGTGTAAACATTGCCCATTCAAAGATTATCATACGGTCAAAAGTCAACTCTTTGGTAGTACAAATAGCGATAATTTTGTGATTATACACACATTTCATTTCTTTTTTTCATACATTAAATGTTTCGTTGGATGGGTTTCGGTGAATTATCAAACTTCTGATAAGATATTATCATTTTTGTGGTCTTTTTTGAAACCATCGATAGGATTGAGTAAAATGGCGAGAGAAGGCAACGATTAGACATTTTTTCGACGAGTAGCTTCTGGAATGATTTCTGAAGAGTAGCTTCTAGACTGATTTCTGAAGAGTAGCTTCTGGAATGATTTCTGAAGAGTAGCTTCTGGACTCATTTTTGAAGAGTTGTTTATGGACTCATTTTTGAAAAGAAGCTTCCTTCAAAATTACGATTGCTTCATTCTCGAAGCAATCAAATTCTGTTATCTAGAATGAATGCACCAAATTTGTCTTCATCTTTCTGACATTTTTGATATCGATAAGCACAACTTGCTCGTCAAGTTTCTTTTTTCTTTTCTTTTTTCTTTACGCTTGCAAGCTTTTAAAATTTAAATGGTGGCTTCGCTTGCATGCCATCAATACATTGTTCCCGATTATTATGATTCCCATCGGAGAAAGAGAGAGAGAGAGAGGGAGAGAAAGAGGGAGAGACAGAGGGAGAAAGAGAGGGAGAGAGAGAGAGAAAGGAAGTATAAAATCCTTAAAATTTCGAACTGAATAAAACTCTTTCAAAATTTCCTGAAAAAGAAGCGAAAAAATAAGGATTGAAGTGATTGCGTCATTATCATTCATTCGTAATTCATCGAGATTATCGACACGAGAATGCTGCTTTTCATTTGCTTATGAAATGTACTTTCCACTTGTTTTCATGGACATATATGAATGTTGGAATATAGTTGAGTGATTACCATTTGATGATAATCAGTCTGAACTTGACCTCTTGACCCTCTTTTAATATCCAGTTGGAAAAGAAATAGGACAAACTTATCACATTACATTAATCAGCTCATATCACTATTCTCGATCACCAAGATGATATGATATAACGCTGCATCTTTGTCCTAACTGACAATTGACCTTGAACTTGACCTCGACCTCCTTTTTCTGCCCAGTTTGATAATGAAATAACCTATGACTCACAAGATTTTGTTCATATTGTTGCTGCTTAATCACCAAATTTATCCTGTTTGAGAATAGGAGAGAAAACAGGGAGTAGCGAAATACTGAAGGTGGGAAGAGAAAAAAAGAGAGAGGGAGGAATGATAAAGATATGACTAAAAAAGGCGAAGGATTAATTGGAAAGATGCTAGGAGATAAAAAATTCAGGTAGAAGTTTGACAATTTTTATTTGCATTTAAATGTTAGTGATATTATTTGATTGATTGATAAAATAAGTTAGAGTGATAAAGATGCAGACCGGTTTGATGATAAATATCAATGACAAATGTGATAAATTGAAAATGACTAATTTTGCTAAATTACGTTATTCGATAATTGTGATGCGAATTCTGATAGAGTTAATGACGGGCTTGATAATTTTAATGATAATTTCAGAAAAGTTTGATAAAGAATTTGTTTGTAGGAATTTTCCACACTTAATTCATTCCAAATCTGATAACAACAATAATGTCGGATGCTCGGATCAAATTTGCGGTTCCTGAAACATGTGATGAAGACGAAGAATGGTTCGTTCCTCCAGCACCTATTCTTGCTGGTATGATTCATAGTCTTTTTTTTTAATTTTTATTTTCTCTTCTTTTAAATTCTTTTTTTTTTGCACTTAATTGAACCATGAAGAAATGATAAATTCTATTATACCAAATCATTTTACCATTTCTTTTTTTTTTCTTTGCAAGTTCACAAAAAGTTATTCATTGAATAAATACATTATTGGTCTTCCCTAAAGATTCACTAATTTCTCGGGATGTTATCAATATTGCTAGACCAAATTAAGGAACTTTCGAGAACACAATTATCAGATTTCAAAGTGATAAGTGTGGTTCTGGAAAATAATGACCTTGTGTCTTTAAAAGGTTATGTAGATATAATATGAAATACAAACAGCAAAGTCGTGAACGTAGAAAACACTAAAGACATAATAGACGAAGAAAAAAGAAAGATAAAGAAATGAAAATGTGACATTTTTACACATGATGATTTATCTGTTATATCAGGTCAAGTAATGATTTCCTGTTCTCCTTCTAATCTTTCAAGCCGTTCTATTTTGATGATAAGATATGAATTTCTCAGTAATCGTTTTCGAAATGCTATCTTTCAGATGATTGCTATAGATAAGATTCTAGATTATGAATTTGATTTGATCTAATGTGATCATTTCTTTGATGATAACTTTTTGCACATAATATACTTGTTATTTAAGAAATTAAATTCCAGAGTAATTTCACTTCATTTCCTTTATATATTACTTTCTCTTACTCCATATGGATCTTTTAGGTGCTCATGTCAGAGGGATTGATTCATATCGGGAAATGTATAGTAACTCTATCAACAATACCGATGAGTTCTGGAAAACGGTAGCTCAAGAACTTTACTTCGAAAGGACATCTAACAAGGTCAGTTATTTCGCTTTCTTTGTTCCTCGAGCAATTTAGAAATATGTATTAATGCGAATTATTCTGTATTTATTTCTTCGAGTTTATTTTACGAAGTTGTCGAAAAGGGGGAATGTGACACCACTTATTTTTTTTAAATATCGAGAAATTGTTTATTGTTTCTTGATCCCATTGTTGTATTTAATTTTTAGGTTTCTATTAGCTTTTTATGAAACAAAAAAAACTAATCTCATCAAGCTTCTACTTTTCATCTTTTTTGATATACTGTAAAAAGAAAGTGTTCTGTAAAATAGTATATTGACATTTCAGAATTTCAACACATTATGAAAATTTTTAGTATAAACTGTTATTTAGGGATTGGAATGGAATTTCGATTGTCGTAAAGGAGATATTTATACCCGTTTCATGGATGGAGCACGAACAAATATTGCATATAATTGTTTGGAATACAACATTAACAAAGGCAAATTCTTAGCAAAATTCTTAGCAAAACTATGAATTAGGAGGAAGTATTTAGATTTGGTGAAGATCTTCTTCATTTACGAAACATGAATATTTTATTCCTGCTCGTGAAATGACTTTGAAGAAAAGAATAGAAAAAATTGATAAAAATATCGTCGCAATTTAATTCAAATCAAGATTTAAGGATATGGTTCTCGTACTGCATTGTTATGGGAAGGTAATGAGCCCGGTGATTGTTGTTCTCTCACGTTTCAAGATTTGTTTGACAAAGTTGTTACCTTTTCTGCTGTGCTGCGATCTCATGGAATTAAAAAGGTTTATCATACAATTCCGACTTATGTTTTATTAGCTATATTTTATTCATGTAGCGTAATGTTCTACTATCTTATGTTTCAAACGGTGATATAATCTTTAT
Organism: Onchocerca volvulus; assembly: GCA_000499405.2. Classification (NCBI taxonomy): domain Eukaryota; kingdom Metazoa; phylum Nematoda; class Chromadorea; order Rhabditida; family Onchocercidae; genus Onchocerca; species Onchocerca volvulus. The sequence continues at coordinate 1,179,580 of HG738139.1, read as the reverse complement.
TCAGGAATACGTTGAAATTAACTACCGGTATTGTTGATCTTTTATGCTACTATTATTAATTTGAATTTAACCATTAATTCAGGGCGATGTTGTGGTGATTTATTTACCAATGACATTGGAATTACCGATAGCAATGCTATCGTGTGCCAGAATCGGTGCTATTCACGCGGTGGTGTTTGCTGGATTTAGCGCTGATGCTTTGGCAGCTCGGATATGTCAAACAGAAGCCCGCTTGCTAATTACGGCTGATGGATGTTATCGTGGCAAGAAGCTTGTAACATTGAAAGCAATAGCTGACAGTGCTGTCGAAGAATGCAATGCTTTGGTAAGATATTTAATGTTTATAATGTAATGCAATCGAAATAATAATTTAGGCTTGTTAGTTGAGCTGAAAATAATGATGATTGGCTTTCCAATTGCATTATCTTAATTTAGAAAGCAGCGATTAACCAGTATTGAAACATCTACCATTTTAGTTTATTATTTAATGCTGTTAACATTTATATAATATTTTAGGGTCAATCGGTGGAAAGAGTCATTGTTTTAAAACATTTGGAACGTGTCAGTAAACCGAACGGTGCTGCTTCTATCGAAGTAAATTTATCTTTTATTTGTTACAATATATTTTTTGTGCAATGTTGCATTTTTGTTATCAGAAGAAAAGATGCTGCAGACTGAATGAATAACTTCATTTTTTTTTTTTTTTCAAAGAAATGGAGCTCAACTTTATGTTTTTTTTTCTGATACCTTAGTGTTATTTCTATGTGGTGTGTTCATGTATTTCTTTTCTTTCTTTTCATTGTGTTAGACGAAATCAAATTTATTTAAATTTAATTCTCAGTTCTCCTTAATCCTTACTAATTCTTCTTAAAAACAGATTTTATGTTTCGAGATTCCCTAATGAGTAGTTACTTTAAAATATTTGCATTCAATAAAGCCCAGGTTATGAATTTGCAACCTTCTACTTATAATATTGCTATATTCTTTCATTATCAGATGAAATTAAATCCAGAACGGGATGTTATTTGGGATGAAGAAATGGAACGATGCAAAGGAGTGAAATCTGAGATCGAATGGAACGATGCAGAGGATCCTCTCTTCATTCTCTACACATCCGGTTCAACCGGTAAACCAAAAGGGATCCTGCATACTACTGCTGGTTACATGACATATACTTATGCTACTGTTAAATATGTTTTTGATGCTAATCCAGAAAGGGACGTATATTGGTAAGTTTTCAGGTTGCATATTTTCAATATGCATTTTTTTATTTTTTTTATATTTTCAATATGTTGAGTTAAAATAGAAGAAAAGTTCTTATGTAATGTTTATGATTTATTATCGTCTAAAGCATCTCATCAGTCAAAACAGTAAAATTTGCCGATGATTTTTATCCAAAGTTTAGCTTTTTAACAATACTGATTCTTTAAACAGAAACGTCGGTCAAAAATGAAATAAGAAGTCATGACTTTGCATGGTAATTAAATTGGGAAACGGAAGTCTTTCATATCGGGAAGTTAAAGAATTATCCTTCTAGATATACTATCTGACTTTCATTAAAATATACTTTTCTGATATATATTTACAGGTGCACAGCTGATTGCGGCTGGATTACTGGACATTCTTATCTCGTGTACGGGCCACTTCTTAATGGCTTGACATGTGTTATGTATGAGGGCGTACCGAGTTATCCGACACCCGCACGAATGTGGCAAATTGTGGAAAAATACAAAGTAAGCTATCAATTAATGGATAATTGGAACATGTATATTGTTCCACTATTCATGAATGTTTTATATCCAATTTAATAACGCTGCAGTCAAGTCATGGTACATCATACAATCATCAATAGAATCAATAAAACAATATTAAACTCCTTTTATTTAAATGCGTTTCACCATTCAATTTTTACCTGGTTTGAGATTATCTTTTTCTTTTAGGTTACAACGTTATATACTTCTCCAACAGCAGTGCGCGCTTTGATGGCTTTTGGCAATCAATATGTTACACCGTACAATCGTTCATCACTACGTTTACTGGGTTCAGTTGGTGAACCAGTCAATCCAGCAGCATGGAAGTGGTTATATAAGGTATTTCAATTTGATTCAGCAGTTCTGCTCACTTAAATTTGGTATGATGAAAGATTTAATGATTAAGGCATAAATTTCAGGTTGTTGGCGAAAGCCGCTGTGCCGTCCTTGATACTTACTGGCAGACAGAAACAGGGGGACATGTGATTACACCGTTACCGGCAGCAATTCCCTGTAAAGCGGGTAGTGCGACATTTCCTTTCTTTGGAGTGGAACCGGTTATTATTGATAATAATGGTCGAGAAATCGAAGGAGTTGGTAAAGGAACCTTGGTGATTGTTTCATTTCTGATTATATAGAATGAGCCAGTTTTACATAGTGTAATACAAACCATATCATTAACATTGTAGTTCTTTTTCGTTCATTCAAAAAATTCAGTAGGCTAAGCATGTCCGTTTTTGTCGGTCGAGTTTTAGAAAGGTTCTTTCAGTCAAAATGGGAATGGAAATCGCAGAAAAGACCAGTGTTGCTTAGTATATGTCAGCACACTCACAATCAATATTTTATCTTTTTTAGTAATTTTTGTGAAAAAAAGTTTCACTTTATGAATGTTAAATTTTTAATATTATAGTGTTTCAAGCGAGCTTGGCCAGGTATAAGCAGAAGTATTTTGGATGATCATAGCCGATTTGTGAAAACATACTTTTCCGCGTACCCAGGCTATTTTTTCACTGGTGATGGAGCGTATCGAGATGCTGATGGTTACTATTGGATGACAGGTATAGATTTGCTATTATAGATTTGGTGGGAAATAGAAATTAATATTTTTTATTTGATTTTTATTAATAGAACACATCGATTTTATATTATAGGACGTATCGATGATCTCATGAATGTATCCGGTCATTTATTGTCTACTGCTGAAATTGAATCTGCGCTAGTTTCCGACGACGATGTGGTAGAAGCAGCTGTGGTTGCAGCGCCACATGATATCAAAGGCAACTTTCCATATGCATTCGTAACATTACGAATGGTACTCTTTGTTGCAATTATGTCCTGCACTTCTTTAAATAAATGAGAAATTTTTGGGAAATAAAGATTATGATGAAAATCGAAGATTGAAAGTACAATCTTTTTCATTTTTCTTCTTCCTTCGTCATTTCCATCCCCGCATCCATTCTATATGGTAATTTTTTTAGGGCGTAAAACTTACGGATAAAAAAATTGAGGGTCTGAAACTTCTAGTGCGAAGAAAAATTGGTGCGATTGCTGTACCAGATGTCATACAAATAGCTCCGGGACTACCTAAAACACGATCAGGTGAGTCATAAATAATCTATATCTGAAGGAGGAAAGCTACAGCTCTAATGTGATAAACTTGATTTGCTCTTGCTTTGTGATTGGATTGGTCCTGTGCAATTTTCTTCTTCATTTGCAAATGAAATGAAGTAGAGAGAAGGAATTTCTTTGCTGTTTATCTGTTTAAATTATTTTAGATGATCTACTAGCAGTTTATATTTTAAGGAAAGGTAACACGTCGTATATTGCGGAAAATTGCTGAAGGTGATCAGGCGGCGGATTTGGGTGATACTACTACACTTATTGATGAGACAGTTATTGCTCATTTATGGAATGGTCGAGCAGAAACACGGACTGGTTGAGAATTGCTTGCGGCAATACAATAACTTTCCAAACTCTCTATATTGATTATTACATTATAAAGTTATGTAAACTATCGATTTACTTTGATATAGTCTATTATTTTCTAGTGTTAAATTTCCATTGTTATGATTTTTTTTTGTATTTCTGTTTTTCATCAGTTGGAGTTGTTAATCTTTTTTTTTTTCTAGTCTTTTTTTCTAATTTATATTTTTTTTCTTATTAATTGAAGTTTTTAGTCCTCTCTATTTTTGGCTTCCATTGACATTATTAGCAAATGTATCCCAATTCCAATTCCGAAATGCATTCTCTTATGAAGTATTAGTTCCGTAGGTTTCGAACAGTTTTGTCGAGTTGTATTTCTGAGTTTGTATTTTTAAATTCATAATCTGCATTCCAATAAATTGATAAATTATGGTTCTTATAATTGGTTAATCACGAGAAGCGTCCGATCATTTAATGCATAGCTTTTGTTGAGAAGGGAAATGCAAGATTTCAAATTGACTAGAAACTGCATGTATAATCTGAACAGATCAAAATGAAAAAGATTTGAGGATGGTTAAGAAATTGCAAGAGCTAAAATTCATCGAAGAAAGGAATCATTTTGGGAAAATGGATTTAATCTTGGCTAATAATCATTTTGGGGATGATTTTGGCTCATCGAGTGAATGAATAACGGATAATGATATAGTAGTGGTGAGTCTTTTTAGTAATTCCAGAGCTCAATACAAATTCCTGAATTTTCGAAGGAATTCTTATAAAAGTTTTGTTTTCTGTGACAATAATTTTATTTGTCAACCGTAGTAATTGTAGCAAATTTTTTTCGCATTCACACATGCGAAATATTACATGAATAAAATACATTTCTTTTTTTATTTAAAAATTTAGGTATTTATCTTCACCAAATATTTCACATACCTAATTTCGTGTTTATACTGCGATTTCTTTTGCATAGTTTATTTATCGTCATCAGTTTTCTTGTCATTTCTGTTTCATTTTGTTTCTTAAAAAATTTACCGATTGATATCAATAAAAATATTAAAAGATAAAATGCCGAACATTTTGCATTATTCCATCTCTATCGCCATATTCCTAATTAAGATTATCTTTGAACAAATTTCAATTTAACTAATTTTATTGCATGAAATGGATAATTACAAAATATCATGAAAACTAAATGATCAATTGATCCAGTCATATTTTCAGATTTAAATTTCTTAAATTGCATCCTTAAAGAGTATTCGTCTCCGTTTCATAATGGCTATTAAAAATTTATCATATGAATGCATCGATGCTTGGAAAAATAAAATACAAAAGGAAACTACTCGAATTTACTGGTAAATTCACAGAAATCATTCGTTTCAAATTGTGATCATCTTTTCAAACTTTCTTTATCTGAACAAAATTCTTCACTTACTTCTCATATAATTAACGAAAAAGTCAAGTCCTGCAGATTAAGATTAAATTTTCGAAATCCATGAAATTCTGGAGATCAAGATTAAATTTTCGAAACCCACGAAGTTCCGGAGATAGAGATTAAATTCTCGAAATCCATAAAATCCCGAAGATCGAGATTAAATTTTCGTAATCCATAAAACTGAAATGATATGAGAAAATGAAGTGTAAAAAAGAAAATTTCCATATTAGAATAATTCTTGTATTTAGGATCGGTAATTACTACGATAACGATGTATACGATGATACGGAATTAAGTGCCGAAACTGTGGATATTTTGGTGAATAAATGTGCCAATGTATTTAAAGAATTTCAATTGAAGGATAGGCCAGTTGTACTGTATTTGCCCAATGTTTTACAACTTCCTATTGCTGTATTGGCTGCATTTCGAATTGGCTTATCAGTTCTACCCATTGTAATCATTCAAATAATTAATTAATTAACAATTAGCTACTATTAATCATCATTTCGATAAGTGCTATATTATGACAAAAAAAAAAGTCACAATAAGGTATGATGGGAAACTAAATAAGATTGATAAATCAATATAACCCATATCGGGTGATAAGCTATAAATTAGAAGTCATTATCATTGATTAGTGATTCGTATTTTAAAAATATATTTACGATTGAAGAAATAATTTAATTAATTAATGACAAGTTACATGTAATATGAAAAAAATGTCATAACATATAAGATCTAAAGGATGATACGTGTATCGGTAATAAGCTATAAATTAGAAATCATTATCATTGATTAACATCCCAAATAAATATTTCATGTTCTAAAAAATGTATTTGCAGTTAAAGAAATATTAGTAATTTTTTGAAATATTTTGATAAAATGATAACATTCTACAGGCTTCGCCTGTTGAAGTGTTATCATTTTATTTGAAATATTTCGAATTTAAAAAGGAATTTTCAAATTTAAAAAGTTTAAATTATCTCATTCTATTGTGTTACTTAGAGTGCTACAAACGAAGATGTCGATTATTTACACGATATTTTGAAAAGTAGCAATGCGGATACAATAATAACAATTGATGGTTTCTGGATGGGTACTCGATTAATCAGAACTAAAGAACTTCTTGATGCAGCAATTGTTCATACTGTATATTTTATATTATCTATAAAAATTTCATATGAAAATAGTTCCAGTAGTAATTTTAAAGATTATTTAGCCAAATAAATAGCAATTATTTTAAAGAATTATTCATGAGCAAAGTCATATTTACTACTGCACTAAAAAAGAATAAAAAGAAATGAAAATTATGTTACACGCAGATATTTTTAATTTCATTTTTGATCATTTATTATAATTTATCCAAATTATTATTTTCTCTTTTCCTAATATTTTTCAGGCAATACAACGCGTACTTGTCATACGACATGTGACCCCAGATGAAGGAATACCACCGCCACAAGTACATTTGATCGGTAGACGACCCTACTACTTGTACAAAGTAAATATTTACGACAAAAGCTAGCATTAAATGAAATATTATAGTTGATTACTTTTGAAATTTCATGAAATCCGGCGAGAAATGCATTCGTGATTTCGTTTCGCGATATTACTGTATTTTAGATTGCAATGAAGCAAGAACGGGATTCGTGGTGGAGTGGATTTTTCCCAAAAGTATCCATTTCTTGCAAGCCAGAAGAACTTTCCAAAGAATTCATTCCATTACTCTTACCTATCAGGTACCGTAACAGTGATAAATCACATATCTTATTATCAACGCACCGTTAATATAAAAGTACAGTTAAAGGAATAATTTCACTTTTGCAGAGTTGTATTCTTCCTCTTCCTGCTGATTTGATAATTGATTTTTGGTCTTTTTAAAAAATCATCGTCAACGTTCAACATATTAATTTCAGAAATGCTTCATCTGCTGCAGTATTATTATCCATTTCACTGGGAAGATTTCAAGCAGAAAGCAATTATGTTCAAGCCGCCCTAAATCTGAATGAGCTGAGTCTAATCATCAGCACAACAAATATTTGCCATCAGATTATCTGTACTTTGGCAGCACTAAGAGTTGGCGCCATACCACTTATTGTAAGCTTCCTTTTAATTAAGCTTAAAAATGAACAATCTGCCCCATAACTAACATTTTTGATAACTGAACAATTATAAGTTAAATTTTCAGTATGAAGGCGATATTAAACATCCCGATCCATCAAGAATTTCACAGATCATATATACTTATAAGGTTAGTTTCGTCAAATTGAGCCTTTCATTCAGGTCTGGAAAAAACAAAAATGTAACGGGATCAGAGTTCTAGCGTATCATATTTCATTACCTGCCATCAAAACAACTTCCTTCCTTAATCAATTTCGGAAACAAGGTTGTTAAAATCAGATGCTATTTTAGTTGAAATTTCAGGTAACAAAGCTGTTGATAGCAGAAGAAGATCTCAGTGTATTGCTGGAATACAAACAGTATACAACCTTCTGGGACTTGAGAACTCTTACAGAAATCCTGGTCCTTGGAAGCAACAAATTATGCAAGCAAGTAGACGAGATTTTCTGTGTACCCTGCAGAAATATTAAATTAGAACTAATCTAACAAAATACTAAATTCAAACTAAAATTGTTAAACTTGATGATTTGATAACCATATCTTTTTCTTTCTGACCAATTTCGAACATATTCTTCTTTTCAAATTATTTTAATGACTGAATAAATAAAAGAATTACTGCACATCAACTAAACGCTTCAAAAATCCTTCTATTACGCATTATAATCAATTCATGCTAATGATACGTCCATCAATTCTAAAAAAATGTGTCCGAATTAAAGTAATATGTATTTCTACAAACATCGATAAACCTAACTTTATAAATCTTTGCAGAAATATCGGCATAATACATCTACCAAACACATGAGCTTTAACAAAGTAAAAGACGAGTAAACGTGATAGGCATCCACATTTTTCTAGTATTTTTCGCAATCATCAAAACCAATTTCCTATTAAATCTAAATAACTAATTTCCACAATAACAGCAGATATAAATTTTAAAAGGCAAATAAAATACAGAAGCCCATACAAAGGCAAAAAAGGCCCATAGCCTCAGAAAGAGCAAAACCAAGGATCGCATATGAAAACAGCTGATTTTTCGCGGATGGATTTCGAGCATAACCGATAACGAGCGAACCGAAAACGTTGCCGATACCAGCGCCGGAACCGGCTACACCAACTGTTGCAGCACCAGCTCCAACATATTTCGCTGCACTGTCAATGTCACGCTGCACTGATGATGTTTGCAAACAACGAACTAATGCTCCCTGCTTCGAACGGAATAGTACTGGTAACATCTGTAATTATTCATTCACCTCCATCAAAAGGAAAACATTTCATTCATAGATATTTTTTCATAGATATCTTTTTAGAGTAAAATCCCTGCTTGTTCAAGTAAAAATTGACAAAAAAGGCCAATTCAATCTGAAATATTAACATTTGCTTGCCAAATTTTCGACCATCCATTACTAACCAATCTGTCCTGCAGTAGACATTCCTTATGATCTTCAACTGTACTTTTCTGAAATTCGTGAAAGTGGATTAAAAGTTAACTTACCGAAATACGTGTAACAGGAATTGAAAGTCGGTGGCAGTACATGCTGGAAAATCTTTATTGAACTTCCTGAAGTTTAATCAAATCAAAAAATTCGTCAAAATAAAGAATAGTCGATTCAGGATACAATTATAGCAGGGATAATGGTGTCATATCTTTGATAAGATATCAGTATTATACTAAATTAAAAAAAATCCAAATCAAAACATTCTAAAAAGAATCACATCTCATGATCATTTGAGAAGGACAGAATACTTCGGGATTCTCGACCAACTGTATATTCATGTTGAGAGTAGTGAGAGATAGAATTTAGGATAGGTAAAAAGAGCATTTCAGGATAAGCGGGAAATGCATTTCGGGACAGAAAAGGTTGACGTAAATGGCGTAAATGAGCAAGTGAAACAAATAGTATGAATAACTCAACATGTATATTTCCTAGGGAGTAAACTAAGGACAGCAACTCCCTCAACACGCTCTCCCAACTACTGTAGTCAAAACTTGGATACCTCCCAATTACTCCACAGCCTATACAACATTTGATGGACCGACCATTTCTCGTTAAATACAGTTAGTCGAATGAGACTTAAGTTTCATGACGGAAACGAGGAACTATGATGGGTTTCAGGAACTTCATTCCATATATGAATGATACATTGCTCAATATAACATCCAAGCGGCATTCAACTGTTTTAATCAATTAGTAAATTGCCATAAAGGAATCAGAGTGTTACTCTTTGGCAATTTACTAATTTTTAGTTTTTACTGTTAAAATGAGCCTAGAAGATAATGCAATTACTAAAAAAGTAAAAAAAAAGTATGCTGTTGGCTAGACCTGTTTGCATTGAATACTGACAGCTAATGATATTCAACAAGTAACTGCCAGAATTCTATTTAAAAGGATTCAGAAGCGATATGAGCAAACTATAAGAAAATGAAAACTTCAATATCTTTTTCAATCAATTTCAGACATAATAGCAAAAATGGATTTAGTACAGCTAGATGAAGTTTCCACGTACTTTTCGCATCCAGAATTGATGTTTCCGATGATCGAGAATGATAAAGTTCCAACCGAACAATTCCTTAGAGCTTGTCAAGGCATCGCTGATTTTGTAGGTAAACTTAGAATTTTCAGTCTTTAAATATATTTCCTCACTCTATTGCATCTTTCTGGCATTTCAAATTCCTCTTATTGTAAAACTTAACTTTACCAGTATTATTTTAAATAATAATTAATTGCTATGTGCTGCCTACGACTGAAGACTAGGTCACATAAAAGCTAAGCATTTGTCAAAGATCATCAATGCTATCATCAGTGCTATGTTCCGACAGTTTTCGCGACTGCTATTTTAACGGTAATGTTTCAGGTTTCCTAGGAACAGCATTTATTCCGATCAAGAATGATATTAGCGGTAATGTTACCAAAGTTAGAACGAAGTACGAAAGTGAGAAAGGCAAGTGCAAATATATCGAGGATCTGATTGAAGATGATCTCGCTAAAAATAACGGAAAAATGGGCGTAGCTACTGAAGGACTATTATGGCTGAAAAGGTCGGGTTAGTTTCCTTTCAGATTGATACAAAAGACGCATCTTTGCTCAGCACATTGAGCAGAATTGAATTTTGCTTCTTTTCAGAGGTAAGACTCAAAAAACATGTACTGGATTGTATGTATGGTATTGTAACACAGCAGCTTGAAGCTTTTTGGAATATATGTTTGATTGTTTTGTGCAAAGGCTGCACTTTAGAAAAAGGGTTCCAAAGTTTTGTGTTCTTGAGAAAGAGAAACGACTGTGATTATTTAGTAAGTTGTTCTGTTATTACAACATTGTACTTATTTTTTAGAGGTTTAGAATTTATGCTTGAATTTTTGTCGGAAATGGTGCAAGTATATCGATCTTCAATAGATAAGGAAAAAACAAACAGCTTAACGGGTTCTATCAACAACGCTTATAATAATACACTCAAAAGGCATCACGGGTTCATATCAAAGCAGTTATTTAAGGTAAGCTTGCAGTTTTGGCTTCCCATCCTCATATTTTTGCATCCATGAATTACTTCAAACTAATAATACTATTATTCCTTATGAATGACTCTGCTTCACTATTTATATCAAGATTTCATACACGATTTCATACAATTTCAGGTCGTTATTCTGGCAGCTCCAACTCGAAGTACTATTTTGAAAATACTCGCCGAAGGCGAGGAAGGTCTGGATGATATATGCATTGAACATATCGCAGCACATCTCGACAACTTTAGGATTAACGTAGCTCATATTGTTAATTATTATATCAAGAAAAAACTAGACACTCCGAATCCACTACTCACAAGAAAATTATTAATAAATTAATGAGTATTACTGATTTCCTAAGTTATAGTTAAATATATGATATCAAAGTCTTTTAATTCATGTATTATAAGACTAGTATCGTTATTACATGTATTGCCTAGTATATAGAATCGCACAGTTCGATGTTTCATTCTTTATGTTCAGTGCGTAATAAAATAATCATATTACTTCAAATATGTGGTAGAATAAGAAAAATTACTATTATGTGATTAACGGTGATTTCTATGCTTTATTATTTATTCGTAACACTTGGAAATTCTTATGATATCAATGATCATAACTGTTCTTCTCTTATGTTGTTAAGTATATAAGTTATGTCAATCTGCTTATTAAATCCGGTCTTCGAACTTTTATTTGATCCTCACACTAGCAGGATCTATTGGTGATGATCTGCCGTTAACACATACGCTAGCTTCTTAAAAGTCTATTTCTGCAATTCCAAATATCATCTGTCGAGCAAGCAAATCTCATTAAAAATGCAAGGAAATTTTTCCATGTGCGGTCTAGAAATGAGCACAGGAACATTTTCCCTTTTCTTCAAACATTTATGTTCATAAAATTATTGAAGAATTTGAAATGCATATGAAATTTATCATATGCAATAGTTAGCTACTGTTTACACTCATTCACTAATAACTGTATTGCAATCACTGCCGAAGATAAATGCTGAGCAAACATGAGTTCAATTCTTTTTCCTGATTCTGCTAACAAATTTTGACATTAAAGAAATAAAATATGAAAATATGATTGAAAACAGGGTGAAAGATGCAAATTTCATGGAATGATGTTAATTTATAGGACTAATCTTCTATAAGTAAACAAAAAAATTATAACATTTTTAAGTTCAAAATGATTTAGTGAGCTTTTGATCTATACATTTTTTCTTTTGGTCTATATTTAGTGCAATTAATCATTTCTCATTCCACATATCTTACAACGACATGAATACAGAAAGTATACAGTATTAAAAGAAACCCGTGTTAAATGCAGATGATATAAATATCGTCTCCTAGTTAATATGGAAGATAAGTGCTTGACAGATAAACTTTTTTTAATTTTAAGAATTAAACGTCGAGATTATGCAACACGTTAACTATTTGATTAAAATGATAACCCGCAACCCAACAAAAAGTAATTAATTGATTCTCTAAGAAATGGTAGTTACAGCTGACAAATAGTAATTAGTTGTTTCGCTTTGCATTTTTCTTAGATAACATTGTATTAGATTTTCTTTTTCCCAAACGTTTTATTTTTTCGGATGGACCTGCAGGTGATGAACTTGGTTGCGACAACTCTTCTACAGCTTTCAATTCTTTCATGAAGTTGAACGAAATTTTCGAGCTAATCTGCAAATTAACAATAAATGGAATAGCATGGATCAAAAATCACTAATTATAATAGATAAAAGATTCTCGCAATTTTCGAAAATTGATATTTAATATGGTAGAAAAAAAATTACTTGATGCATGCATTCAATGATACTATTTATAGCTTTGCTTTGTTCACGTATCACACGATCCTGTTCAGCGATTATTCGTTCATGTTGTTTAACTTTATCATCAATCTTCTTTTTCCACTGGTTCATTTTTGCAAAATCATCGAAATTAGACCTCATCGGACTGTTGCTATTTCTGTTTATTACGATATTCGAAGAGGATGTACTGCACAACGAACGAACGCTAAATAAAATCTTCTTTTTTATTCAGCAAAGAGTAATGCAATAAAAACCATTTGTGTGTAAGATGTATTTGTGATAACAGAATCATCTTAGCTAATATACCTATCACTCAATGTGGCAGACGAAAAGCTGTTGGGAAACGATTCCAATGAGTATCGAGAATGAGAACGACAAAGAAGGGTCAAAGGATCTCGAATACGTAGAGCTGGTGCAATTTGTTCTTCAAAATATTCCATTGCCATACTAAAAAAATTTAAAAGTGATGAGACAATAACAGTGAGAACCATAATCACTATTTAATTAATAATGATGAAAATAATGAGAAATGTAAATTTGGCAATTATTTTTATGAAAATTTTCACTAATCGTCATAAATTTCTAACTTCTCACTGATTTATTTCAACAAAGTAAACCTAGAATAATCCCGAATGTCTTTTAATGATTCCTGTGTTTCCGGTGGTTGTACTTTCCGTTTAATACAACTGTCCAACATACGTAGCACAGAAAAACCTTCATCCAATACCTGAATGAATTATATATAATAATTCAGTAGGAATCAACTGTAGTGAAGCATCCATTGAAGCACATTTTAAATTATCTTATAAATAAAGCGATTAAACTTATTTATCTTATAAAAGGATTCATTCATTAATATCGTTTGATATAAATTGCAGTTAGAAAAGAAAATTATTAGCACTTAATGAGATGGGACCACTAATAACAGCTATCAAAATTCACGAATCATTAGTCATCTTACCTTGCCAGCTATGAAGCAACATGAATCATTATCAATATACTTCCTGAATGTCATCGAAAGCAATGCATAACGTGTTTCCAACGCTGAATAAACTTCATTAACGCGCGATAAAGTATGTAGCCTTAAACATAAAAGATTATATTAATTTCATAAAAATGAATGTCTGTCATTCGATCTCACATCAAGGAAAAGGTCTATAATCTTGAACAGAATGATGAAAAAATCGAACATGCGGCAAACAATTTATGCTTGCCAAATATAAGTAATGAAATCTTTCACACTCCTAAAGTGATTTTTCAAACTACTGTCTTGCAACCACTATACTGATTAAAGTAATCAAAAAAAAAAATACTGTTTATATGTAGTAGAAATTTTATTTTTAATAATTCCTCACGTTATTTTCATAAATCTCTTAAAACGATACATTACTGCCTATGATACCATTATTTTATAATTACAGAAAAAAAATGCATATTGGTAAATTATTTCTTATTACTTCTTATCCTGTGTAAATGTAAGATTGGAATATCTGTTATTTGATACCGCGCTTCAATTATGATGCCTTTTTCACTGATCATTCTTACTTCACATAGAAAACTATAGTTATCTATTAAGACGAATTTTCGTCTTGAATAACAATGGCGCTAATGAAAAATGTAGTTATTGAAATAAAATGACAAAAATTAATACCTTCGTTGTGATTCCCTTTTCGGTAGCATCTTTTTCATTCGAGTCATTGCTTTATCTAGTTGTTCACCGAGACGAAAAAATGAATTGTTTAAGATGGAACGTGCTACCACATCAAAACTTTTGGAAACCTGAATTGAAATAATTGTAAAAATTTGTGAAAGAAAATTATGTATTATCACTATCCATTTGAAAAAAAAAAAGAACTTAGTTTCTCTAAAAACAACCATGTATTTTTTACATAAAATGAAGAAAACAGAGGTGAGATAAGAATCATCATCGATCCTTTTCTGATTATCTATCACTAACCGCTCCTCTCATACAACAACAGATAGTTTATAGCAGATAGTTTAAATTCAGAAAATTGAAAATAAAAAATTAAAGAACTAACGGCTCTCAATGAACTGATATCATCGTAGGGAAGACAGTTCAAGATGTATGTGATAATTTCCACCGGAAGTGTATTAAAAGTAATGGTTGCAGATATCGTCATGCTAGTGCATTCCGATTTTGTCAATATGCTTGCCATATATATGTGATATGCCTTAAAACTTAAACTTCTTTAAAATTCTATAGGCAAGAAAATACAATCTGAAAAGTCTCCGGAAAACTTCGATCACAACTTTGCAGATCTATCTGATTACATCTTATCACAATTGATCAAACTAAGCAGTACAAATATAAAAGTTTGATTGTATAATATCAATTATTTGCTGAAAAAAAAAGTGTGTGAAGATAGAAGAAATCGCACGATAAATCTCAGCAAACGGATGAAACACATACATAAACAAAACTAAAAGGTAAAACATGAAATACTGAGTGATTCAGTTCTACATACCAAGTTTTTCCCACATTTTCCTGTTCTATCCGTTTCTCTCTCTCAATGAAACCTTTCACCTTTGATTCCCATACTCCGGTTATTTCCGATTAGACCATAACTTTCCATTTAATCCTCTCATCCCAGTTATTTCTGATTAGACCATACATTGAGGTCACGTTCCAACTAGAATTTCGGCCACTTCCCACCAGATCATGACCCCTCACCCGACCCTTTCTTCTCGACTATTCCCGGAATCAGGAATCGGATTCAGGAACTGGGCTCAGATTCATTTCACTTCGGGATTGGGCTCAGGTTCACTTCGCGATGATTTAATGGAAGGGATTGAGATGTCGGATAGGTCATGTTTATTTGTCCCGCTGATTGAGGTTGATGAGATGTTGTTTTTCACATGTGGTCCTTAATTAGGCTAATTTCAGATAACCCGCAAGTACAAGGTTGTATCACACATGGTGTGATTCATTATGTGGCATCAATTCTTGAGGTATGTCGATCAAATAGATTTATTTTAATGCTATACTTTCTATTATTCCTTTTTAATTGTAATCAAATATTGACAAGCTTTTGTTTTTTCCCTTTTTTGATGATTCTCACGTCCTCATCAAATCTTTATATATTTAGTTTATACATTTCATTCATATTAGTGCATCGCACGTTAAGCATTATGTGTTATGTGTCATCGATAGTTGCACTGTTTATAAAAATTTGATATTCTGGTCAGCTCAGTGCCAAATTTTTCGCTACTTTCATATTTTTTGAAAAAAAAAAAGCTATAGTATGCATAAAGTATGCATAAAATCTTTTATCCAGTGAAGATATAAGTAAGATCATTTATCAACTGAAAGTATCAATTATTTTTTACTTTTTACTCACTAAAGATATGAGCTAGATCTCTTTCTGCTGGATGCATAAATCAAAATTGTTTGTTATTCGAATATTTTAAAATATGATGAAACTCGTCATATAGATTGAAAAAGAAAACATGAAATTAATTTTCTAATGTGAAAGAAAAAAAGTATTACATTTTCTTCAAAGTTTTGAAAGAAAGAAAGAGTATTTTCAGGCAATATCTAAATCAAGAGCATGTGATTCAGAAGGTATGCAATTTAATCATAAAGGCAAAATATATTTGAATGGCTTTATTACGTATCTCATCATCTCAGTTGTTTCTATATTCGTATACCTCATGAACTTTGATTTATAAAAGAGTTTCACTATCATAAAATATTGTTGGTTGTTTTATCATTTTTCTGTCTCTTTTTCTGAGTAGATAAAATGATGATGTTTAATATCTTTGATGTGTTATTCTTCAGATAGCAGACACTGTGCTGATAAGTGAGATTATTAAGGGAGGCAAATTTTTTAGCATTCATGTTGAAAGTGTTCTTCGCTGTGTGTCATACAATAACTTAATTATTCAAATTGCACTTTATGAATGAAAATTAGTATCAAATCAGAGGGTGGAAGGAAAAAGAAGAACACTACAACCATAAAAGTGGTAGGCTTATTAGAAAAGAATAGAATCGATTCAGTAAGACAAATAGAATTAAATAGGACGTGAATAGGAAGCTTTACTTTAGCTTCCTACTTATTTCATTCGTTTGAATTTATTTCATTGCAGCTAGCAGATTCAAAAGTAATTCGTTCAGTTGCGCGTTTTTTCGTCTCAACAATGTATGGTATGCGTATATCAATTTTTCGGGATTTTTCGGAACGAATTAAATTTTTCTCGAAGACATTTGGTGAAGAATTCAAGAAGTCACTGACACAGAAGAAATAGTTTCATTTATTTGCACATATACAATGTAGAATACAATTATATATAAAAAAAAAAAATCGCAAATTATGTATTTTATTAATTGAAATCATTACAAATCGATATAGCTTCTATAATACCATCGTTTTATTTTGCAGTTTTAAATTATTTCACTGGTGCATATTGTTTTGTCTTTTAATGCCATCATATTACTGGCTGAAGATTATGCAGTGTGTCATACAAATGTATCTATTATTTAGTAATAATTTTTACCTATTTTCATTTAACTTGAAATATAAAGCAACTTTCAACTAAATCATTTTATAATCAAGCGATGATGGTGTAGTAGTTAGTACCATGTAGTTCATCAACAGATTTATTTTATGAATTCTCTGCAATATAGGTTCTATAAATTTTTTACAAGTTGCTGAATCATTTCCGTCACAGTGAAGACATAGGAGTAAATTTCGCTTACAAAATTTTATATCTTATTTATAATGTTGATGGTTTCCTGGCGAAGAATAAGGATACAGTAAGTGAACAGTTGATGATTGTTATTAAGGAAAGCAAGGTTAGTAATAGTATTATTAATAATGCAGATCATAACAAATAAGCAAACAGAAATAGCTATGAAAAAAAAAATTTGCTATTTTGATATCAGTTTTTGCTTTATAGTTAGCAATTTACTCAATGATCTATTTTTGTTAGCCTCCATAAAATTGTCAGAAAAATTGTAAAAGAAGATTGTTTATAGTTTTAGATAAATAGTCTTTTTTTTTAAAATTCTTTTTGCATAATATTCATAGAATGACGAAAGAGTAGCTTGGAATTTTTCAGGTTTTAAATTATTAAATTCATTTAATTGTCATCGCTTTCTTAAGTGAATTATCATCCTACTATAGTATTGATTTTTTCAATAATTTATTTTGTTAACCTCATATAATTCCCAGTTTCTTCTACAAATCAAAAATTTGAAGAATCCTAATTCACATTTTGAAATAAGGCAACAAACAACGAATAAGATAGCAAAAGATTGCACTTCAAGATGCATAAAGAAGAAATTTCGTTGAAATCAAAATATGATGTACGTTAGACTAAAGCTTGTTTAGTAAGTGATTATACAGGATTAGAAACATATTATTCAACAAGATTTATCTCGTTTCGTCGTACATTCTGCGAAGTTAATATCTTTCGCAAACTTTTCTTTCGTAAAGTTTGCAGCTTTTGAAATAAGAGATCAATGAAAAAAATATTACAATGACTCAACGCTAGCTAAGTAATTTGACTCTGCTTGTGGTCGTTTGGTATCCTGCGAGCTAATGCGTTTTGGTTTTAATTTCTGTTGTAAGCAGCAATTTTTCTGATTGGATGATACTGTAAATGAAGGTGAAGTCGGGTCGGATGAAGCCATCAATATGGGTGAAGCATTATCGCGACATGTAATATTTTTGATAGATAACGGTGGGAAGTGAAGTGTTGTAAGTCCGGTACCGAGACTGATTCTGGCTTTAGGTTTTTCTGATTCGAGCGATGACATATCATGTGACAGAGAACGTGAACGGAAATGCGAAACATTTACGGCGTGCGAGGTGGTCGATTTTGACTTCCGAAATTGCCATGAGACTCGATTCGTTTCATTATTTTCTTGCTCAGAATTCGCTGCAAATGAACTACTTATCAAGTGATGTAATTATGAAGTTATTCTACGTATTACTCATTACGACGGAAAAAGAGTTTTGTAAAAAATTTCTTTAATAGTTTATATAATTTAGAAAAAATCGAGCATTTTCGATTCTGATATAATGTTGAACTTGGAGAAGATATTGTTTGAATTGTTATTAATTAAATCGAAATGATAAGAATCATGTGAAAAAGTTAGAAAAGATAAGGAAGTTTAGACATACTGTTTACATTTTTTTGTGGAGAATTACAATGTATTGTTAAAGGCGTTATTGAAAATGCATTTATATTAGAGCAATGCAGCACCTGAAATGTTAAAAATAATGATAGATGGAAATGATAATATTCAAAATATCAATGGGAATGATAATATTTGAAATATCATTTACAACATCTATTTATACATCTCATCACTTTTTCAGAATGACAACGATTAGATATATAAGTCTCGGAAATTTGAAGCAATCATCTCATACCGAAAATCAATTCTACTCCAATCAATAAAGTGAAAAGAAAGAGAAAAGATAGTGAAAATTTGAAAAGTGACAATAGGATTATTTTTAAAACAGAAATAAATATCTAGTATGCAGTAAATGTATAGCAGATCCCTTATCATAGTTGCTAGTTTAATAAAAAATAGTATATCTCGAAATATCTTCAAACTGTAGCAAACTTTTTTTTTTTCTCATATGTCAACAAATATAATTTGATAGCAATTTACAAGTTAATTAATTTCTAAATTTAAATTTTAAAAGCTTAGAGCAATTTTTCTCAAAATTTCATCTTTCAGAATAATGTTTTTGGAGAATATTTTTTCGAACCTGAACAAGTTGTTGTTGCGGGAAATTTGATACACTGGATGAATTTCGACCATCGATATGTCCGGTATATCGAAATGTGGACTCAGATCCAGTTAAGGAATGTATATCATCGCTTAATATATCTCCATCTCTTGACTGTTGATGAACATCTTCCCTATTTGCATTATTTGATGCATGTTTACTTGACGATACATAAAAACCGAAAGCCTGAAATTAAAAAAGATTACTCGTAGTTTTTCTCAATATCTTTCAACATTACTGATACGATCATATCAATATTCAGTACATTCCAAGATAAAATGATAAAAACCTTTAGAATATCACTTTTGCACATTGGACAAGTTCTGTGTTCTAGAAGCCATGGATCAACGCATGTTTTATGAAATATATGCCTAAAAAAATTTTCATTTTTTATCGGTATAAATTCTGAAAAATTCGAAAATTTTCATTCATATTTGTTGTATTAAATAAAATTTCAATCTTTTTGAGTAAATTGAGAAAACTTTTTTTTTTTCTTTTTAAAACATAAAGATTTAAACGTCAAAATTTAGTCAACTTGAAAGAATTTTAAAAATTTTTAAATTTAAAAGAAAAAAATATAAAGTATATGAGATACATAATTATTTTACCTACACGGAAGCGAACGAATAATATCACCGGTTCGATATGGATCAATGCAAACCGGACAATCAGTATCAAGTTCCTTATCACCAATACGTAACGGTCTTGTTGGAATACGTGCTAACGCTTTTTTAGCCGCATTAAAAAGTCGTCGCTGAAGGCGATCTTTGGCATGCGCATAGCGGAATCTAAAATTATCATTGAATTTAGAAATTAAAAAAATGATTAAACCGATCGATATGCAATAGAAATTGATTCTAAAATTTTGAAATGAAAGATTCCGAAACTTCTGAAACACAATAGCATACACATATCTTGAGTTACAACATGATCAAATACAACAAAAAAGAGAAAATATTTTATGATAGAATTTTTGAACGAAAAGTTTTTCAGCAATTTCAAAAAAACTTCAAAAAAAAAAAAAATTTCAGGAAATGAATGAAAGTAATGACAAAAATATTATTCAATTTCAATTTTTTCATATTAGAAGCATTAATGTAATCAAAATAATATGACATCATCGTATTCATACTATTATTCAATATCAATTTTTTTCATATTAGAAGCATTAATATAATCAAAATGATATGACGTCATCGTATTCATACTATTATTCAATTTCAATTTTTTTCATATTAGAAGCATTAATATAATCAAAATGATATGACGTCATCGTATTCATACTATCATTCAAGAATTAATTCCCAATTGGTACCATGGTAACTGTTAATTAATTCAATTTCTAACAATCCAATCTTTCGCTATTAATTATTAATAATTTCACTCACTTCTTACCGATGACTTTCAATCATTTCTAATTAGGAAATAAATCGCTTAAGCTACGAAGCCAATAAAAAATTCATTATCGTAAACCTTTCTCATTTCAATAATTAATTCTAAAAAAATGATCAAAGTAAGAGAGATGAATGCAATTTATGAAAGTTTATAAAAAAAAAAGTCCTTACCGTTGGATATAATAAAAAGTGAGCCAAGCAAGCGAAATGACCATTAAAATGATGAACGAAATTGAGACAAAAAGAACGGAAGTTTTCGAAAAACTTCGCAAAGCATCTGCTTCAGCAGCATCGATAATTTGACAATCATCCAGAGCAATCGGTGTTTCCTTACCGATAAATGTAAAATAAATCTTCTTTTCGTTATCACCATCGTTCAGCTGTCGATGATTGATACCACGAATGATAACAATTAGTGAAATTTCAATATCTTTTAGCAATCGTTTCAAATATGCATAAATACTGATTAAACCGACCGGACATTCCGTACAATTTCCACAAATTGTTATTATTTTCTAAAAAAAATTGATTCGCCAATAAGATGAATTCTAACATGAAATCTGATTTAAAATTTTTATTATAATATACTTTTATTATTATATCATTCTTATCATTATATAATCATCATGCATATCGAGACAAATAAGCCAATTGATGGACAACTATATCGATAAATGAATTAGAAGCAGTTACGCAAATTAAGCAAATATTTTGCTGCTATGGATACGATAATAATAGCCTAATGTCTAATGCTCAAATATCAATTTGCATATCTTTTAATCAGTGGTAAGTAAAAATACATTTATTAATTGTTGGCTTTGTTTAATTAAAATCAGACTTGTAAAAAGCTATCCAGTGATGGGATAGATGATGAAGATTCCATTATTTGTATTATCGAGAATACATTCAAAGGAAAGATGAAATTGGGAAGAACCTGATAACTTGTAGAAGAATAAACGAGTTTTGGTTTCGTAGTAGCATTAGTAGTAACCAATCGACATATATCACCATTTACAATTTGATCCATTGGCATATAGTTCAAGCGACCGATCGGTAAAGCAAGTGATCGGATCGGCGGATCAAATGATAATTTATTGAACATTGTCGCACCGCATTGCAACGATTGATGTTGCAGATAATGTGCCTAATAATAATAATAATAATAAAAATAATAATTGCATAAACAATTTTCAATGAAAAATTACAATACAAAAAAATTAATCTTTAATTTTTGAATAGTTTAGATTCGTAAACATCAACTAATACTCGATTTTTTGTACAACAATAAATTTTTTTATCATTGTTACTCAAAAAATGCTTTAATTTATTATCTATTGCTACTTCATTGTTATTTTCAATAATCTAAAACAAAATTAATCTGTTCCCTTCTTTGTTTTGAAATTATTTACTCAGCTAATTATTTCAATTAATTTAAATTTTATTTTTTTAATTCAAAAAGTTTTAATCTTTAAGATTCATAACGACAAATGAAGAAAGTGATAGTAAAATGTTTCTTTGTGAGATGATATTGATTTGGGAATGACTTTAATTCAGATTGCAAACTCTTCCATCTTTTCATCTAATTACTTAATATTTGCGAAACTCTATTTAAGATACTTCTCGGTGCAAGTTTTCTGCTGCAAGAATATGCATGCAGCGAGAATTTAGGTCGATATGTAATTAATTAATTCATTAATTTTGTGCTTTGTTCTATTCAAAATTTAAACTTGTCAGTTTCCAACCCTTAAATCAATAAATATTTAACATCGTAACTTATTCATTTATATGCTGTTTAAAAAAAACCGATCATTTGAATTAGTCTAACATATCATTATGTTTTTTTTGCTTAAGAAGAGCTCTGTAGAATGGGAGGATTTTTGAAAAACAAAAAAAAAAAAAAAAAAAAAGAAAATGGAATTTTCGATTTTAGAAAACGAAAATTTTTTTTGAAAAAATAATTTAAAAAAATTCTATACTATTGTTTCTAATAATATTTAGTTTCGGCTACCTATTACTTATTTCTTTATTCACTTATTCATTGACTTATTTGTTTAAATATTTTCAGGCGAAAATTCATCTAAAGTGCTTGAAGACCATAACAGAACTGAAACGAAAGCATTAGCAAAGGCACATCTAATCTTAGTGAATGAATGAATTCAAAGTGAATCAATAAATTTGAATTCAAATTTAGATCTGAATCGGAATTTCAGTGAATTCAAATTTTGAATTGTTAAAATGTTATCACATCAGAACTGTTTTTTCCTTTCTATCTTTATCACATGATGATAATATAATGCACTAAATCTGCAAGAATTGTCTTTCACTGGAACTATTACTGATGTTGTCAATTATTGGTACATGCTAGCAACTTAAAATATTTGGCCTTAAGACTTTTCATAAGGGATATGGTCATTAGCTGAAGATTATTAAAAAGTTTAATTAAAATGATGAATAACCTATCACCTATTTTATCGCGAAACACATTCGTAAATTCTAATTTAGCCTTAGACATTAATATGGATCATATTTATCGCATTCGCTGACGTATATCTCATTTTATCGCATCCGCCGACGTATATCTCATTTTATCGCATCCGCCGACGTATATCTCATTTTATCGCATTCGCTGACGTATATCTCATTTTATCGCATCCGCCGACGTATATCTCATTTTATCGCATTCGCTGACGTATATCTCATTTTGTCGCATCCGCCGACGTATATCTCATTTTATCGCATTCGCTGACGTATATCTCATTTTATCGCATTCGCTGACGTATAACTCATTTTATCGCTATTTCGACTAATTTATTTTCTTCAATAGAACAGTATTTTAGACCATACTTAATTCAGTCAGGATTTAAAGATATCTCAAAACGTGTTATTTATCATTAATTAATAACAAATATGTGGTATTTCTTGATCCATAAATTTGCCATAATTTCCAATATTTTAATACTGGTGAGTGCAATAAAATCAGTCATTTCTGGCTTCATAACATTTTAACTTGAATTTAATGTATTCAGAGAAATAATAACATTGGCTGGAAGTTTTTCAATTGTGTAAACATATCCGATATTCAGATTCGACTGAGTAAACAAATCCGTCTAATCAATCAACACATGAATCCAAAAGGATTGGAGAAAGTGAAGAGGAAAAAAGAAATGCATTTCATATTCCTTGCATGAGCAATTAAATTTCCCAATTCATTCTGATAATTAAAGGCACCAGCTGGTGAGGTTAGAGGGAGATGACAAATGCCACTTAGTCTCACAATTACGTCTTTTCTTAAATGGAATTTCTCTGAGGAAGGGAAAATTTAGACGAATTGGGAATTAATTACTTTTATTGGATAATTCATGTTACAATCGATATTGATAAAAATGCGATCATTATTATCGAAAAATGTCAATTTAACCTAAATCAAACTCATTTTGATCGTTAAATAATCATCGGTTAGATTAGTTACTATATCGTATTTGACTCGAAGACACAAAGGAAACATTTTGTCAAAGTTTGAAACATTTCAAGAATGATTCGAGACAAATATTGAGAAAAATATGAACGACTGGTGTAAACATCGACTAGCCACTATCTGTTATCACGAACATTAAGCGGAATTTTTAATAATATAAAATGACAGAGCGGAACTGTGATGATTATAAAATTTAGGATCAGACTGTTTCCAGTTCGATATTCGGAATAATTTCAAACTAAAAAATGTCGAGAAGATCGTTTAAAAAAAAAAAAAAAAAACTCGAGATAGTGAAAGAAGAAATTCGAAATGATTGGAAAAGATGTCAACAATAAATAAATGAAAATTTAATCTAACTTGAATTACCACTTGTTATTCGCTATTGTCACATTTTCTCGTCGTAATTATTCATACACAAAATATAAATTTCAAAATTCAGTTTTTAAATAATTCAGTGTATTATTCTAAAATATGAAATAATATGAAATAATTTAGCTCGTTTGAATAAATTTTAAAATGGAAACAAATATAGCTTAAAGGAATTGAATCGAATAATAGTTTTTTCAGAAGATTTAAATTCATCTGATTTAAATTTTTGACCAAGTAAAAATTGTATTAAATGAATTCCATCCATTAATAATTGCAACTTTCTGATATCAGTTTTTGATAAATTTCTAAATTTCTACCTTCATCTTGCGATCATCTGCATATTATGACGAATAAAGAGTAACTTAACCTTTCAACTCTATTTTCAGGAAAAACAGTATTACAAGTTAAAACGTAAACAAACACGCCCTTATGTCATATAATTCATTGTTTGCCTGCTAATTACCAAATCGAAAAGCTCTTAAAGCTTAATCTTTCGATAATAAAATAAACAATTGTCTTTTTTACTTTATTAAATAACATTTGAATTTTCGCTAATCTTAATCTAACTGAATTAATAATAATCATTATGAACATACCTGGGCAATAATCTGAGAGGCATAAAATAGCAAAATATAGTAATGCATTGTCAACCATTCCATTTTGCTTGAATATCAATCTGTAAAAAGCAAAACAAGAAGTGAAATTACTGAAGGAAATTTTTTTTTTTTTCGAAATCAATAAATGAATGATTAAATATAAAACAGTCAATCGATAAAAAACAATGATTAGATATGATCAGAATGGGACTGAAATACAGAAATGAGAAGCATATTCCGCAATCTTGCAGGAATAATTACTATTACAGCCATGAAATGAATGAATGTTCGGAAAATTCATCCAAATTTTAAATTGAAACGATTGCTGCTACATCGTTTGTTGCTGAACTCATTCGCACTTTTAAATAAAGACGATTTGATGAATTTATTCGTAAATGTCAAATTTAATCTCAAACGTCTAAAATTATCCCTTATACGAACGAAACGGAAATGAATCAAAAAAAAACAAAAAGAAAGAAAAAATGAGGAAGTACAAGGAAATCAATAGAATTTCATAGATTAATAGTAGTACTTTGTATTTATTTCTCATTTCTTTTTATTTTTTTTTCTAATGAATCAAAACATCAATTATAATCCGGAATTTTGATTCCATTACCTCAAAATAATCTCGAATAGGAATATTTTTGTCAAAATAAAATAGTAATAATATTCGGGAATATTCAATCAAGTATTATTAAATAATAGTTATCACAATTAACTGTCTTTTTTACACTCATCAATTATAATTTTAGCGCTTTATCTCTTTTAACAATCTTTCTTTTTTTTTTTTTTTTTTTCTTATCAAACATAGAATCATGGATTCATTGTAATATCAAGAAGATATGTGGAGAAAATTGTTCAAATCATTGAAGAATAAAATGATAAATATGAAATATTACTTTCAGGAAATCTTTTCCTTCTTTTTGAAGCCTGAAAAGCAAAAGGATATAAGTTAAAGAAATAACACTAAGTGCTCCATCTATTCTCGCTACCAACTTTTAAACTTCTCACAGACTCGTATCGATCGGAGAATATTCAACCATCTCATCCATTCAACAAAACCTTCCAACCTTTTCCATCCAACCTTTCCAACCTTCCTATCTATCCGTCCATTCATTACTGATAATCAATATATGATGAAAATGAATAATTGAAAAAAATACATTTTTCCTATTTAATAATTAATATCATTTAAAACCCTTATCGTCAAATACTTTCTTCTGATGTGTCTATTTATTTGTAGTATGTTTGTAGTATGTATGTATGTATTTTGTAAGTATATGTATGTGTGTGTATGTAAGCTCATGTTTACTTCAAGAAAGTTGACAAGTTATTAAAGGTTTATTCATTAAATGTTTTCATTCTCAGTATGCAAATGAATATTTTAAAAGTTGCTTATGGATAGCCAAGCTTATATGTTGAAAATAATTTTGAATGTGATCAAAAAATTTTTTGACATTTTTAAATATTCTTTGTTATGGATATGATGGAAAAAAAAAACGAAAAATGCATGGTTTTATTTGATAAAACTATCGTATTTGATCAAAAATTATCAAAAAAAAAAAAAAAAAAGAGAAAAACCAAAAAAAAAAATTCTTATTTATCTAATTATGCATTATTAAAGATTCTAAAACAAATTTGAATGAATTTAAGCAAAAGTTTTAACAAATATTTCAACAAAAGTTCTACTAAAAATGATAATTTTAATAAATATCGATGCGATAAATGTCATTTGTTTTCTTCCCTAAAATTTTGTTTGATTAAAATGAAAAAAGAAAACGATTTGATTTGCGTGATTTCATACATGATCGTTTTCTTAATCCGAAAAAAAAAATGATTTCCGATAGATTAAAATGAATAAAATAATGGAAAAGAGGAAAGTTAACGAAGAAATGCTGTCTGCAAAAAAGAATCATTAAAAACTAATAAAATTACAAACTTAAAACCATTCCATTGCCGCTTTACTTTCATCAGTTGATCATTTTTGCTTCAAAGCAGAAATATAAAAAGATAGCATTTCAAAAACTTTGAATTTAAATAGCATAGATTTTATAAAAAAAATTTCTACTTTTTTTAGTTATTCACAAATACAAAAAAATTCGTGAAATTTAAAATTGGAAATTTTCCTTGTCTCAGTTCAAAAAGCTAAAAATTTTTTCTAAAAATTATATTTGTGATGAAATTGTCAAAA
This sequence comes from Onchocerca volvulus, assembly GCA_000499405.2. Lineage (NCBI taxonomy): Eukaryota > Metazoa > Nematoda > Chromadorea > Rhabditida > Onchocercidae > Onchocerca > Onchocerca volvulus. The sequence continues at coordinate 1,152,249 of HG738139.1, read as the reverse complement.
TTCATATTTTCTGTCGCCTTGGGCAATAAACAACTATTGGGTTGTCAGTTTCTGATCGATATATGCTAATGGCTGGATAGTTTTAAAAAATTAAAAAAGATAAGATAGATGATTTAATCAAATGGGGAAGATATCGTAAATGTAGAAAATAAGCTTTTGAATCACACTGAAGCCTAGCTATCGATGGAACTTAAAGAAGGAGTTGATTCTTGAGGCAAGAATCAGTTTCTTGGGTCCAAGAGTTGTTTATGTGCAAAATGACAGAAAACATGAATCTTTGACGATTTCATTGCGAATTTCGAAAGGAAAAAAAGCGTAAAAATAAATGCGACTTGGTGAAACTATTTTACATAATGGCTCTCCTCGTTAATGAGGGATGGCAGAGTGATTGTAGAAGTACAACGGACAGATGGATGGATGGAGAATGATGGAGCAGCTGCTCCATCGATGTTATTTGTGAGTCGCAAAAATTTCAAGCTTTTCTTGAAAAATTGTCTCTCATAAATTTGTTGTTGTTATTATTATTTTGATCTATTCTCTGAAATGATATATATTGATCTTCATTTTTCAGAGAAATTCATTGATAAGTGATTAGCAAACTTTCTGATCTGAAGTTTATTGGTTAAGCTTATTGCTCCATCAAAATGTCATCGATATCAAATCATCTAACTGATCGGTTGTCAGATTTCCTTCAAAATTTGTCAAAGATATCGTATATGTGAAAAAGTTAAGATTTATTATTTATATTCTTAACACTAATATACTTTTTATTTTAAAATGGGCCACTAAATAATGAGCCTTTTTAATATTTTGGAGCAAGTAAAAATACTAGGCTTAATTTAAGTCCATTAGGCTTATTTTGTTTTTCTATCCACAATCTATTTTCAGATCTATTATTGCCTGTTTTTCTATCATATATTTTCTGTTTTTTTATATTAGAAAATATTTATATTAAATGAATTCATAGTAATGAATGGAGCCTGAAATAAACAAAGAATTGTGGGAAAATCTATGGCCATATTTGTATGGCACTTTTTTCAATAAAATGGCTTTAGAATTTTGGATTCGAAAGGATAACTTACGGTAAAATCACAAGACAAACTGCTTAAAATTAAATTTTTATTTAAAAAAAAAAATGACCCAATATTTTTTGAAGATCAAAAATCGATATTTGCTAAATGTCATTCGCTTGTGCTTACATTTTTCATTACGTGACCAAGAATCTTTCTCAATTGTTGATGATGTCATATATTTAGTTATTTATTGTTTAAATAATAAAAGCAAAAATATTGAAATAGCTGAATTTCGAAATTTTTTGAATTTGATTAAAATTCTGACAAATTTGATGATTCCATTTTAGCCATAAAAATAAAATGAAAGGAAAATACAAAAAAATGTTTGATTGTACGAAAAGTGTAAAATAAAATGAAATTTTAGCGAAGTCAAAAAAAAAAAAAAAAAAAGAAAGAAAAGATAACATTAAACTATTAGAAAAGAGAAATGCATTCATTTTTCAGCCAATAATTTGCCAAGTATTCATGATAATTTATTTTTAATCATCACTAATTAACTATCTTATCGTAATCCTGAAGTACACAACTTTGAACGAATTGCTTTAAATAGACATTGAAAAAATTTTTTATAAATTATTCGTAACTAATTAATCAATTAATTTTTCATAATCCTCAAGGGTTCTATGCTACTTTTACGAAGATACATAAGTTTGAACAAATTCCTTAAAATAGGAATCGGAAAAATTTTTTTAAATCATCCGCAACTAATTGACCATCTCTTCGTAATCCTGAAGTGTTCTATATCACTTTTAGGGAAAATGCGTAAATTTAAACGAATTTGGCAATTAAATATTTGAAAAGCGAATAAATGTTGGGAAAGAAGGAAGAAAGTATGATATGACAAAACATAACAAAACGTGTACCAAATAAAATTTATGGTTTAAAAAAAAAAGTTTAAGCAAACAAAAAATATTTTTAAGCCAAGAATGATACTTTTTTTTTTTTGGCTCTGTTCAATAAGCATATATTAGAATTATAACAAATAACAATAAAATAATCTTTTCATGTTTACTTTTGCAAAGATAGGAATTTTTTTTAAACTAAGACAAGCATTTTTCACGTATAATTTCACTTTTTCAATTAGTCTTGTTGAAAAAAGCTTAAACTATCTTTGTTTGGTTTAGTTTGAAATTGTTTAAACCAGAGAAAAAAAAAGAAAGTGATTAATATAATTTTTTAAAAATTAGAAAAATAATTAAATTTGACTAATTAACTTTCATGACAGTGTTGCAAAATTTGACGAAAAATTCTCATCAAAAAGCAAGCTATAATATGAAATTTTTCGTAGTTCGCAAGAATCAGTATGAGCAGAAATTCAAGCGAATTCGTCAAATATTTGATGATGAAATTTTTTCAAAATCAAAACAAGTTGTAAAAAGGCATTCTATAGCAAGCAACATGTTCAAGGTTAACAAATCGATCATATTACAACTAAAATTAAATTGCTTAATTTTATCAAAGAACTATTCTTTCGAAATTTAACACCGCAAAAGATCAAACTTATGTAACATAATTCGGACATAATTAGCCCTAAGAATGAAATAATAATAATTAACCTTTAAAAACATAATTCTATAGCGTACAGGAAAAAAAAATGTATATATTGTTGGTAATTTTACCAACTATTTAAAGGAACTGTTTTTCAATGTATTTGAATTTTCTCATTGAACAAATTTGTAAATAAATGCATTAATTTTAAACAAAAAGACCAATCATCAAATCTTTAATAATATTTCTCGGAAGAAATGAATGCGGAAAATATGTTAAAAAGTTTATGACCTTTTTAGGCATAATTTCATTCAGTAAAAACTTATTTGTAAAAAGCTTTTCAAAAGTACATAACAAAAAAAAAAATCATTCCATTTTGTATACATTAAAATTCCAGAAAGAATTTCTTTTTTTTTTTTCTCTCTCTCTAGGTTTATTCAATTTATTTGTTTTTTCCTGCAAATACAATCTGAAAAATCTTTACATCTGAATAAACCATCTATACAAATGATTTATTGTTGCATTGATTAAAATTTCATTTATCAATGACCTATCAATCATACGTCCTTTTTTTTGGATAAAAATAATCAGAGATTGATCAAAGATAATCTATAAATAGCTATCAATCAATAAAATTTTGAAATTTTTGTCAATGATAAGGGATAAAATTAGGAATAATTCGTCTTTATATTTTGTAAAATTTGTGTTTGAAAAAGAAAATGTCATTAAGGCCAGTAGGATTATGTACAATTTTGGCAATTTTCAATGAAAGGAAAGTCATTGAACTCGAAGGTCAAAATATTCTTCAACTATTAATGATAAAAATGCTTCCTGAGAAATCTTAATATGTCCTGTTAATAATAATTCATAAATAACATTTAAATTATTTAACGATTATTGAAATTTATCAATTTATAAATGATAATTTTAAAAAAGTAGAATGAAATATACCGCTTCATAATTGTATAATTGATTTAAAAAAAGAAAAAAAAATCAGGATGAAATTTATTAATTCATAATTAAAACAATTGGTGAAGATATCACATATTCAATTTATTTGTTAATTTAAGTTCAATTTGAAAACATTCCATCTTTCGCTAACTATACTGATTACTGTATTAAAAATAGCTGAAAAACAATTTTACCGGATGACTTAAATGTGTCATTGGGTTAAAAAAGAAAAATTGAATACTACTTAAATAAATAGTCGATATTTGGGAGAGAAATTAAGGAAAGAAGAAGAAAAGGATGAAAAAAAGTTTTGAATAATCAGACTACATTATCGATCTTCACAATTACAATTATTCATAAAAAAAAAAAGAAAAAAAAAAGTAATTAATGTATGTCTTCGAAAACGTCTATCTATGAATAAAAGGCGCATGTTTTTAACGAACTGACACAATAAAAATTTTATTCTTTTTCAGTACTCTCTGAATTTTGAATATTTCCGAAGAGTTGGATTAGTTATGCAATAATTTGAACGTATCGAAATGTCAAACTAATTAATTTTAACTGAATTAAGCTAGCTGGAGCTAAATTGAAATATACTAAATTAGAAAGGAGAAGATAGTAAATTCACGATAAAACTGAGTAAATTCTAGGTTACAAAGAAAATAATGATAAAGAAATAATTTTTTTTAACGAAGATAAAATGATATGATATGGATAGCAAATGAGATAAAGAAAGGGTAAGAAAAATGAGTCGAAGGATTATTCTTTATATTATTGTCCATAACTAATGTGAAGATTTGGAACTTGGCAGTTTTCATCAGAATCATCAGAAACTCAGAGATTTCATTGTCAAACTTTAAAATGATAAAAGGAAGTAAAAATTTTCGCAAACAAACGAAACATTTAGTCCAAAGTGTTATGCAAACAAAAAACTAGAGAAATAATGTTAAATAAGAACAATTTACTAGGCTCGCTTAAGATTTGCTTTGCTCATTTTTTGAGCCTTTTCTCCTCTTTTTGGCTGCATTCCGTAATTCACTATTCGTACTTCATCATTTTAATCCAAACCGCTTATTTATCGGTTTTTTTTTGTCATCGGCAGACCTTGCTACCTCTTGGCTAAATGCTATGTGAATCATAATCAACGGCCAAGCTGAGGAAAAGAGCAAAGTCAATATGCGCCTTATTTCAATTCGTTTGCTCAATTGCCAACTTTTCGCCTTCATTTTTATCACTCTGAAATTATCCACCTAATGAAATCAAATTGTTTACTGAAATTTGAATACTTAAGCTAGAAATATGAATTATTACAAATTGGTAATGCAATTATCATCAAACATATGTAACATTCAAGAAGCATTATTATGTTATTTTTGGAAACAACATATACTATTCCTTATATAAATATACATATTTTGTTTAAACGCTTAATTTTTAATTAACAACATTTCTAATTTCTGTTATTTAATTTGTAATCATATTTTTATTCAAACATGCCAGGAAATTTTACAATCAAATGATTCTACCCATGGATAAATCGTAATTTACAATAGCTTTTAAGGCAGAATTATTTTCAAAGTTTCGTGAATTTTCTTTTTTTTTTTTTTTTTTTTTTTTTTGATAGATACAAATGCAAAGGCTTTCTTAAAACCTTTCTAAACTTTGAATATTACAGCCAAATAAATGTATCGGACAAGTTTTTTTTTCAATTATAACAAATCACACTCTAAAAAAGTGACGAAAGTTTGTTAGGAAAATCCCGATAAGCTTCCTTCATTTCTTCGGCGATGTGCTGATAAGAGCTGAGAAAAAATTTTCCACCTAATTGAATAGTAAAATTGAAATAAAGATATTGTAAATTAGACATCGCTAGACTGCATCTAGGATTACATATTTTAATTGAAATAAAAGCAAAAAAAAGTTTTCAAATGATCAATCGGAAAATTATTGTTGTTTCCATTGAGGGAAAATATCGTGCCTGGAAAAACTGCAAAATCTGCCGGAGAGCTATCCAAGTCTGGAATTTATGGTAGATTCATGATATTTAGTTATATATTTAAATTTCAATAGCTAATTTTTGTCTAGTCTTCCTTCATGTTTATGATAAGCACAGAATTCGGATACTAACTTTTTTCGGGATTTTTTTTTTTTTCGTCAAGGATCATATTATTCAATTTCTAAACTATTCCTATAATTTCAATTTATTTCTGAAAAAATTAGAATGAAAATTATATCTTTTATCCATTTTATAGCACAAATTATTTTAGTTACGATGTGTGTGCAGACATATTTACACAAAAATATAAATACAAATGCATTGACATATCAAACGAATAAATTTAATTTTTCAGAACTTTAATTTCGACAAATTTTAGTTGAAATATTTGTTCCTAAATCCAATTTATTTCACCCTATTCATAGAAAATTTGTCAAAGGATTATTATTTCGATCAATCCTTTCTATTCAATGTTTAATCTTTTGCCATTCCTGTATTCATTTCATAGAATATATTTATGAAGTGCAAAATAAAAGAACAAATTTGTTTGAAATCAAACTATCTAAATTTGGAATTATTTGAAAAGTACAAAAAATCGAGACATATTTGAAATAAAAATGTATAAACTTGGAAATTAATACAGTAAGCAAATGCAAGAAAAAAAAAAAAAGAAACAATGAGAAAATATTAATTCTTTCTCAACCTATTCATACAAAATTATTCATTTTCAAGAGAAAAATATAAGGAAATATTTAAAATATGAAACGAAATGAATTTGAAAAGTAATACTTATCACTAATATAAAAGTTGATGATAAATTTTAACAAATAATCAAAGTCGACTAAAGCATTCCAATAAAAATACTGATAGCGATTGCTTTAAGTTTCTTGCTAAGCCTTATGCTTACTAAATTTCATCTTCTGCTAAATTTCATTCCAAACTATTCATCTTTTCGTAATTTTAATAGCTGATCAACTTGATATGATTTCTTTCATTACTATTGATCTTACGACTTACATGTAATATTTCGATAATCGAGATTATCAGCCCCTCTCAGCATTGGGTATCGAACTTTCTTCGAATTCTTTTTTCTTCAAATTTCAATCATTTCCAATATCTAATTTTTACTCAATTAATGAAATATATAAATGTAATGAAATGAAAGAGCAATTAATTTGTTTGTAAGAATGTAAACAGATGAATATGGATGAAATTTCTCTAATAGTGATATCGAATTCTGGCAATTTTTACTTAAATTTTGTGAAATTTTGATTGCAAAGAAGAGGAATGAGGGAAAAGCGGATCATTAAGTTGAGTGGAAGAAAATGGAAAATGAGTCGACCTTGCCTTGTCATAAACCAATTTCTTCAACAAATTTCTAAGGAACCCATTCCAATTTGATTCATTATCCAATCATAAATATTCAATTTGTCCTTTTCCTTTACCTCTTACCGTTCCAATAAATTTTGCCAAAATGAGAGAAGGAAAGTGAAAGAAATTGTTCAAAAATTCCGAAATATATTTGATAAATGGCATTACTTAGTTCCGTTTATGTCTTCTTTTCCAAAGCATTATCATATTCGATAAGTTTCATTCATTTATATCATTTATCATTATCATTATCACTAAAATTACACGTAATATGTCTGCTCGCATTTTATGATATATGATAAATCATTATTCTGCTAAAACATCACATTTATAATGACATTTGTTAACACGAATTATAGGTGGTTTGAGAAATAAGATGTGATTAGTGGAAAGGTATAAGTATGCTGATAAACATCACTTTCAATTTTACAGTCAGCATATAATTTATCATGAATCCCTATAATAAAAAAAAAAAAAAAAATATCGGTAAATAATTATAAAGATCAAATCTTATTGGAAATTTAAAATTTCCAATTTTCTAAAATAATAAATTGGCAAAATAACTAAAATTTTAAATAATACAAACTATAATTTCATTTTATTCAACTTATTAAAATAATTTTCGGCCCGATTAGAATATAATTTATTTATTCGGGAATATTTTATCTGAAAATTGAAGTTCAAGATTAAATTTGCTAAAAATTGATATAAAATTAACAAAACTTGCAAACAAAATTCAAAAGTCCACCAAATTTCTATCATATATAAGAAACATTTGACGATTGCTACTTGAAACTTTGTACAAATGTTTCAAACAAATTAATTTGCAAAATTATGCTAAGAGATAAGAATGGATGTATATTTTGACACATTTACGAATTCTTCGAAATTTCAATTAAAGAAAGGCGGAAAATTAGCTAAAGTTAAATGCATCTACTACTTTAAAGTGCATATGCATAGTTCACATTTGCAAACAGCTATTTCTGATTTTTTTAAATTTTTTAAAAAAATTTTCTTACGCTTTACCCTCATGTGCATCATAAAATTAAATTTATTCGTTGAAGCATACTTCATGTATATCTCTTCAAGCAATCAATTTGGAATTTTTTTAAAATTCTCTTTCTCCCTTTTTCAGATGTGTTGTGGAATTAAATTCACTCGTTGAAGGGAAAGAGAATTAATAAGATTTCATCTGATTGCATAAATTACGAGCATTACTAACAGACTTCCATAATTTCTACCATATGAACAAACTTTTACGACGTAATCATATCACAACATGGAATTCAGTTTTTACAGAAACATTTATCAGACAGACTTTCGTGACGTGAACATGTTTTAATATTGAACTGAATTATTAAAGAAATATTTTTATAGGCATGCTTCCGTGACGTGAACAGTCTCTTTGAACACGTTTGAACGTGAATATATCAGACGTGAACACGCCTTTTTTCTTCACTTAGTTGAATCTTAATATTGAATTGAATTGTTCAGAAGATGTTTGTCAGACAGATTTCAAAAAAAAAAAAAAAAAAAAATTAAAATGTTGAAATTAAATTTATTTTTTTTGCTTTTGTATTTTTTTGTATTTTTTTTTTTTTTTTTGCATTGTTGGATTAATTTAAACGATATACAGACAAATATAATACTTTATTTGAAAATTTGCAGCAAATTTTAAAAAATTTTTTGAATTGTTCTGTATTTTTCAGGAAAATGACTTCAGTAAAGCTAATAATTTTTCGAATGGAAGGCTAGTTTTTGTTTTTGTTTTAACTTTTCATGAAATAATTATATTAATAAATCATTTCAAATTGTATTTGAAATGGTTTATTAATAAAAAAACTAAATAAACTAAATTATTTTGGTTTTTGATTTATTATTTTTTATTATCCTTCAAGAAAAACCCATTGATTTTAGTTAAGTTTAGACTCCCACCCACAACGTAAACAACTTTGAACTGAATCTCTATTAAATACACTACCCTAGCGTCATCACACTTTCGAAGAAATACAATTTCCATCCTCTGGGATTACATTATTGCATCTACAGCCGCGATATTTTCGCGTTCCATTTCATTTTAGTTTTTCCAAACTTTTCGTTTTTCATCTGTGAGATCGGTCTTTCAGGATAGAATTACTTAATGTAAGTAATATTGTACGTTTAATTTCAAACTTTCTCCCACAGCTAACATATCACTGATATTACTTCTATAATTCAAATTCTTTTTTTCTTCAAATCAAAAAGTTTTTTAATGCCAAACAATTTCAACGATAAAAGAAATGCGATAGTTTAACGGTTAATTGTTAAGGTTTATTGTTTATTTTATTTTATTTTATTATTAATACTTTCAAACATTTGGATCTTTAAATACTTGTTCCATCTTTATTAATATTTTTGAACATCTTTAATTCTTTTTTCGGCTTTTGAATGGGTTATCATCGGATGATCTTTGGAAACATTCAGCAATGCATCTGATGGATTGAGATATCTAACAGGTATTGTCATCATCATTTCCATTATATGTTATCAATCTTAGGCGATTTTGTTATTGCTGGTTTTCTTTCATTTCAAGAGAACAAAAAATTAAAACAGAGATAGAGGAGGAGTTAATTATTTTTTCATATTTCATAATTGTCATTAAAATTGATTGTCTTTTTCATATTTTATATCATATTAACATTATTGCAGAGATGACTTGCTTTGATAATGTTTTTTTACGCAGTATTATTTCCTTTATCCGTTGGTTACCAGTTATTTTCATTGTTTCAATAGTTTGTTGGGCATATTTTGCTTATGTTGTGCAGTTATGTTTCTGTAAGTTACTTTCTCTTCAAACTTATTTTTATTTTCCATGTAACATAACTCTATTTTAGTACTTAATATTTTGATTGAGTATTGTGAATTCAGGAAGAAAAGTTTAACCAGACTTTGCAAATACTTCATAGGTTCTAGTTGATGAAACTAATTTATTTCTTTATTGGTCATATTGCCTTAAAACGAAAATTAGTAAATGAAAGAATTAGAAAAAAGATTTATTTGCATTTTCTTTCTAGTTTGAAAATGAGTAATGCATTTTATTATCATATATCACTATATTTTTAGTAACAGTCGAAGATAATTTTGAACGTGCTGTGTATCTGTTTGTCTTTCATTTGTTGTTGGTTATGTTTCTGTGGTCATATTATGAAACGATTTTTCAACCAGTTAGCCGACCACCCAAAATGGTGATGTATTATTTTACTACGTAATGGATCTTTATGATTATATTTCAAATTCCCAGAATTTAATAATGATTGTAGGAGATAACCCAAGAACGAATATTCATTGTTCCATTTATGATATATATAAATTTGTGATATTCCCTTTTCTTTTCGGAAGCATTTTATTTTACAGTTTTATGTTGATTCACGTACGCGACAAGATCTTTGTAGTTTGGAAGAATTTGAGTGTCGAGAAATACTGGAATATTATGTAAAACAGCATCAGATTCCAGTGAATAACCGAAATAATGATGGAAGTATGGTTTTGCTGGTTTTTTATTTATTTTTTTTTAATTCAGGTTTCATTTAATGGGATTGGTTTTTCTTTTTAAGGATACTAGCAACAAATTTATTTAGTTATATATCAAGCTATAAGTTGTTTTTTCAGCAATTAAAATATACAGAAAGTAACGGTAGTTTAACTATCAGTGGATTATATATGAGTGATTTGGTATTTTTCATGTTTATGTATCCGTTATGCGAAGAGACATGCATTTAACTTTATATTTTGTGCACGAGATAATTATTTTGATTCTTTAGATTAAATATTACAGAATTTGCGAAATGTTTCAAAATTTTTGAACTTTTTTTTGTATATTAGCATAAAACTTCAGGCATACGGTACTGTTATAAGTGTAGTTGTATCAAGCCTGATCGTTCCCATCATTGCTTTATTTGTGGCCATTGCGTTTTGTAAGTTTCACTTAATATATTCATAAACTGCAATTAGCTATTCTTTTCAATTATAATTCTTGTAATCAGGAAATCGTGATAATGATACTTTCAGGAAATTTGATCATCACTGCCCGTGGGTCAATACGTGTATAAATTATTTGAATTATAAATTTTTTCTTCAATTTCTCTTTTACGGCCTCATTCTGTGCCTTTGGGGTGTACTAACAGATTTGCAATATTTTATTGCTTTCTGGAAAGTAAGTTTTGCTTTGAAATGTCAAAATAATGCTACATGTAATTAAAATTACAGTAATTAAGACAAACGGATATTCTCCATAATTACATCGCTTCACTGATTGCAGAATACTTTACGACTGAGCGCTGGTTATGGCCGTTTCCACATCGTTTTTCTCTTTTTTGTGGCTGGAATGTTCGCGGCTTCTATTACATTTCTGTTCGCATATCACATATATTTGACGGCTCGAAATCAGTCTACAATTGGTCAGTTAAGGGTTTTGTTTGTGCCAATGCTCGAACGCTTCTTCACATATGTTTTCAAGTCAACTGTTTTTGGTTGTATCTACTGTCTTTATTATCGCAAAGATGAATTGATTACTTAAGATTTTTTAATATAAATAAATTATTAGGCGAGGAGATCGTTTGCAGAGTATTTCTTTCACTCATAGCAATTATAGGATTGAATTTTGTAATGCGTTATATGGTTAATCATTAAATTGTTTAATTTGTATATTTACTTTATAGAATCATTTCGTCCTCCGATATTCATTTATGGTATTGATAAAAATGGTTTTAATCTTGGTATACGACACAACTTCAGACAAGTTTTTGGTGATATGTGCCTTTTCTGGTTCTTACCTATATTTTCATCGTAAGTATTCCCATATTGTCGTTTAATGGATTAAATCTTGCAAAGTTTAAAACATTTTTGTTTTAATGACTTAGCCCGTATAGTATTTTTTCACGAACAGTGATGTTAGTTAAACTTCAGTTGCGGTGATGGCGTACAGTACTCAGTGAGTTCTAGGGCAAGACAACAATCGCACAGTCCGCATAGAACGGGTAAGGTTTATAACAAACAGTCATTGTGATATACACGCCAAAGGGCTTCCGATTAAGTCTAGAATCACATCTGTCGCATTTTTTTCTTTATTGCAACAAAAATAATTTCATGGATTTCTCTTTTAATTTTCGGTTATCATTAATCATGGGTAAAAACTACTGTATTTTGGATTTAAATATGACTCAGACCATATGTCCCTTTTGCGAACCTGTTACGCCTTTACCGCTCAGTACATTTTGCTGTGAGAAAAGTAATTTGGTCTTAGAAGTTGAAACTTGATTTATTTCAAGGCATGGAAATGGTATAATTTTCCATCAGAAAAGTTTCCAAACTGAACGGAAAAGACTTCTGCTTCGCGATTCAAATGATGATGATGATGATGATGATGTAGTGCGTGTAATATAAAAAGCTCTTCCTCTCAGTCGACTTCATACTTCACATTCCTTCATCATTTTTATAAGAATTAGAACGATGCGCCGTATTCTACTGCATACGTTATCAAATACTACCTTTATTATGGAAAACATTACGCTTTGCTTCAATTATGCTGTCAGTACTTGTTCCTGAACTTTGAAAAGAGCAACGAACTTTGCGATATCATTTCTATCATTCTTCTTTATATAAATGCCTTTTATTCAAATACCATCTCACTGAAAAATTGATAATCATGTATTGCAAAATTAAATACATATCCGAGGAGACACATTACGACTTAATAGTCAATAATGAAAATTGAATGTAATGAACTGCTAAAAATTTTGGGGCCAATTTTTTCGCTGCAGCAAATTTTCACTACCATTGTGCATTATAATGATTCAGCATTAAACTTATTTTTAAATTTATCCATGCATTATATTAATAAAGCTTAACATAACTAGAAACTTATTACGTCTTTGAGAAGTTACTTCTATCTTTCTGCTCTCTCACAATATTGCTAGATTGTTTCTATATTCCTTAAAATACTTTGGTTTATGCATGTTTTTTGTGATAAATTTGTTGCTACACTTCAGTATAATTTATTCTTTTTTTACACTTTAACTATTTAATAAAAAATCAAAAAAAAAAAAAACAACACACTTTCATTATTTAATGTAAATTGCTTGTCATTCAGTAAACAAATAATGAAATCATCTTTTTGATCAGTCAATCGAATTTCCAAATTCCTCTTCAATGCTTTGTAAAAGTTCATCCACTTCTTCCAAATCTCTTGGATTCTTCTGAAAAATGCACCTACAATTCATTGTCAAAAACATTCTACGGCAATCTTATGAAAAATACATGTATAATTCACAGACGGTGTAAACAGTTATACTGACTCTACATTTCTATAATTATTATGGTTGCTATTGCATATATTATTATGCAGCTATCAATTATGTCTTTATCATGGTACGCGAAAATGAAGAAAGATCGAAAAACAAAGCAAATTCGCCTCCATCTGTTTTAGTATGCTAAGATAACTTTTGTAGCATTGAAAAGAAAATCTAATCTTAAAAAAGATAAAAGAGATGAATAATTAAATTAGGGTGATCATGAAAAAGCCCAAATCTTACATTTTCTTGTTTCTTTGATTCTTCTAAGGAGGTAATACTTTGGACTTGTTCCATAAGCTCCACATCTTCGTCATTCTTTTGCTCTACAATTCTACTATCACTATCAATCTGCATCTGGTTGTCCTGAAATCAATAAATTTCAATAGTGAGTGAGTACTTGGATTTATTTTGTAGTCTTCTGAATTCTTTTTACATAAACTTTTATTTTATGAGAATTCTGAAAATATTTTGCTTTCTAATTAATGATAAAACACAACTTACACTGGCTTTGATGTACTCTTCTATGCTAGGAATATTTCCTAAGGCATCAATTTTTATTGCAGGAGCAATAAGTTCATTGGGTTCGCATTGATGCGATGTAAGCACATTTAAGCTTATAAGTTCGCTAAATCCATTTACTTGCTGTCGATTCGATCTGAAAATTTTCTATTCGATTTGGGATAGACATGAAAAAATTGAACACCAAAGAATATTACAAAATGTGAAACAGACCTTTTCAAATTATCATCTGCGATGACCGAATATATCAATTCTGTTACGTCAGTAGCTCTCTGTATTGCTCGATCAACACACTGCACAATCTATAACTTTTTACACATCTATTTAAACTTATACTCTTCAACTGAAATCTTCATTAGTACAATTAATATGATTACGCTGAAGCAAGCATGTCAGTGAAAAAAAGATGTTTTTAATAAATTCAATTTTCTTAACTAACCAATTGTTCATTGAGCAAAAAATTCCCTGACTGATGCAGTGCGCAAATTTCATGTCTTTTATTTGTAGCTACAATGAGTGATCCTCTTAGGCACTGCTCCTCTTTATCAGTCGGATCGATTATATTTTGGCTAAAATGGATTGTTAGAAGAGAAGAAATAATAAATAGAAAAGTGAAAAATGAGAGGACAAAAAATCATTTAACAACGAAATTAAAATAATTTACATAGCCAAAGGTGTCATATTTTCTGCCATAAACTTACCCATCTGAAGTGATCCCAAATGTTACACAAATCGGCATGTGATAAATATTGAGTGATATCGGTATTTTCTCATCGTTACCATGCTAAAATAATATAAAAATCGTTTCTATCTATTTCTGCTTCATATCTCAACAGAAAGAGGTAGTCTAATAGTTATCTTAACAAAACCTGACTCGTGAAGTTTTATGAAAAAATGCTAATTCATACAGAATGATAAAGAAAACTTACAATGATGATGGAATCAGGAAGCACAGAAACGTCAGGTCTTCGAAAATGGGCAAGAGCAGTTAAGGATGCGATACATGCACAATCCACTAATGACCCATCTGAAGCCAATACATGAACATCAATGCGTATCTGCCAGACCTGAAAATGAACAAGATTTTAGAAAAATGCACTAATAAAGTATTTTTGCAAGATTATTCATTGCTATGACAAAGTGCAGTGAGGACCTGTTTAAATGTCCTTAAACACAGTGATTCGAGATCAATAACACCGCAATTACGGTATAACAATTCAAGGATTCGCATTAGTTCAAGGCCTTTCGAACCAAGACGACCATCTTCATAATCAGGAGAAGCCATAGGTGACATATCCACTTGTACTTCAACCACACCCATATTACCTCTAGTAGTTGAAGGTTCCACAAGTGAACAGCTCACTTGTGCCGAAACTCTGGAAAATATCAATAAATTTATTAATAAAGCTATTGCTATAACATACAGAAACTATAAAAGGAAAAGTCCCCGAACTCGAGATCATTCCTTCCTTAATTTTTAGATTTCTTTAGAGACAACATTATCAACATGCTTAGATAATGAACTTACTTTGTTTCTCCAAGCATAACAAGACAACTACCAAGTTCGGAACCAACGATAACTTTTACTTCTCGAAATTCATCACATTTGCGTCCATCAATTCGCTATAACCATAGATATGATCAGAATATCGTGCACATTCTAACTGAATGAACTAAATTCCTTAAATTCTCATAATGCTGCAAAACTTTTATGAAACTTGCATGGTACATTTATTTGCATGTTACAAATCAATGGACTGAAACTAATCATCTTCATGCATTCTTCTACCATCTAAAAGAAACGCGGACCTCCGATGATAACCACTGAATCATTATCAACAATCTCTAATACTTACCACATTCTGTTTAAATGAACTGAGAAAGAACGCCCTCTCACAGTTCGAAAGTGGTTCAATTCGCATCCAAAATCCACTTGACCCCCACTAGATAATATCCCTGAAGCTTTTACTTTTACTTCATTTCCGCATTAATGAGCTAGTAATTTGGAGATCCCAACAATAAAATTCCCAATCCCAGTAAAGCATAGCAAAACATAGACTATTTTAATGCCTAGAACTTACCCAATGTCCGTCTGTGGAAAAAAAAGATATTTTGACATACTGCATTTAAAGTAACATATGACAAGACCATCAGATAACTTATATTTATTTAATGATTGTAAAACAAGATAAAAAAATCAAGGTCAACGAATAAAAAACAAATCATATTTGAAATGTTCACGAGGAGAAAAGAATGGTTCGTGTCAACTGTATCAATAACTAAAGTTCAGAAATTAATTAGCGTCATTATGTACAAAAATGACATAAAAGCAGGAGATCACTTTTATTTTTTAATACTCATGTTATTCATTTGAACCTGAGAACAATACTCATTTATTTTCTTCTGCAAATTGTCGATAATAGTATTTCTAGCACGATATTTCTCGGGCAACGCTTCTTCTATTACTTCCATCTAAATTATGATTTAAAGAAAAATTAACAATAATATCCGCTGAATAAAGTTCTAGAAATAACAGAGAAATGGAAATCTCAAATTGTACTTATAATAGGAAATCAAATTTCATTTATCATAACTAAAAACAGGACAACTACGAGAGTAGTGTATGCATCTCTTCAACATCGTCAATTTTTTGTGGTATACGAATTGAAAATTACTTTGGACAGTTTTGATAACGAACCACTGAGAAAACAAAAAATAACTTCTAAATTTATTTAACAAAAATCTACCTGTTTTTTCAAAAAGTTCTGCTTCCGCCTAAAATAATCTGCCGCTTTTTCAGTGCTCATTTCTACAAAATATCCCGTACCGATTTCAATCAAATGATTGTTTGGGTCAGCTATTTTTGCAGGAATGTACATCTGAAAACTTCAAAGCATCTTATGAATGTCTATAAAAAAGAGCGAAATAATGTATTCGAATATTTGGAATGAATAGATCTTTTTTGCTCGATGTTTGCATTCAAGGAATTTAAAAATATCTGCTCGAAACGTGCTTAGGAACACTGAAATATATATCATAATATACATCAGAAAGTACTTAAGATTATGAAAAAAAGAAAAATAAAACTTGCCGACTCTGTTAATGGCACCAAAATCTCTTTATCACTGGGAATTTTGGCCACATTCAATACTGATTCTTCGCTTGCAATAAATTTTGATTCAAAAATCTTCAGTTCCTAAAATCCTCACGAGCAGAGTCACAATCCTGACAAATGACAATAACTTCCTTACATTTCCGAAAAAATATTACCCAGTTAAACAACTTTAACAATGTGACGAGATAAAACAAATTGTTATCAGCTAAGCTTTGCCTATCTATTGCTTCGGACAAAATTTTTTTTCTTTTTGAAATAATTATTGAAACATTCATGTATCAAGTAAGAATGGTGAATTAATATGACACATCAAGCATGAGATACTCTCCAAGTTTACTCAGAAAATGAGGCAAAATATAAAAATGATACCTTTAAGGATTCAGTAAGAAAAGTAATTTCTTGATCAAGTTGTCGCTGAAAATAGGTAAGCTGGTCGACACCTAAATCAGTTATTGGAATTACTTGCTTTCCGTTGGATAATTCTCGCTGGACTTCCATCTCTATAGTCCAACCCTTATCCCTTGTGTAAATTCTCTAAAAAAAAAATAAAAAAAAATAAAATCAATTTAAATTAAGTTTGTAAAACGAAATTTTTTGAAGAAGTCAGAAAATAGAATTTAAAGAAGTCGAATCGGAACAATTCGCAATTATTGAGCAGACTTCCAAAAACTTCGCTTCGTTAAAAACTGATTTTGTTAAAATCGTCGATCCCGGAAAAGAAAATTTATAATAATTCAGCCAACTAAAAAGATAAGTGCCTCTTAAAGCATTTAACATAAGTGTTTTTTAATCAACTAAAAGGCACTTATGCTATATCCGACAATCAGAACTATTTACTCAGTGAAGCATAATATTATAATTAGAAAAAATTCTCACATACATACACTAAAAAAACTCTTACTATCTGTTATCAGTATTTATTATAAGTAGCACTTCTCTCAATCTTTACACTTTCATTTCTTGATTCATAACACTTCTTATCACATCTAAAATAATAATTCCGAAAATCTAGACATCCGCACTTTTCCGTCACTTTATTCCCTCAGTATCTTTTCTCTTTTAACCTAAAAATAACGCCCCCACCTACTTACGTAAAACATCGCGCAACACGGGAAGACTCTCAACATTCACGTCGATTTCGACAAGTTGCATAATTGATACATGCAACGAGTCTTGCTATCTGAAGAAGCGTTACGGAATTTACTTGTTGTAAAATGATGTTATAAATT
Organism: Onchocerca volvulus; assembly: GCA_000499405.2. NCBI lineage: Eukaryota > Metazoa > Nematoda > Chromadorea > Rhabditida > Onchocercidae > Onchocerca > Onchocerca volvulus. Next base: position 1,134,178 of record HG738139.1, on the reverse strand, counting down.
TACTTGTTATAAAATGTCGGAAGCAAAGTGAGTTACGTAAATTACGTAGATTACATAGCTGATGGGAAAAGTGTACGTTACGTATCACTAAATCTATCACAGATACGTTCGTGTACATTACATATATACATTAATGTGTCTTGTGTTGCTTTATCCCGATATATTTGCGTTATCCGTCATGAATATTATTTAATAGTTTAAATGTATATTATATCTTATCATTTATATATACCATAGCTCTCGTATAAATTTAATTATACAAATTAAAAAAAATAAATGAATTGGATTGCAGAAACCATGACAGCAACATCACAGTCAGGTTTGGCAATTGCAGTTGCTCTTTGGGGTAGAAAGCCACCAAAACATCGTATTAACTGCTTACAGTGCTTCAACGATGGGGCAGTTATCATTACAGGTAAAAGTAACAAACAAAGTTAATAATGCATCTTCGATGAAAGTTGTAAAGATTCAATACAATCCATCCATTTGAAAGCTGTCAAACTTCAGATGGATCATTAATTAAATTCATGAGAATTTAAGTAGCAAAATCACGCACGTTACATATTTTCAGGAGCTGATGATGGTGTATTAATTTTATGGGAAACATATGAAGGGAATTTACAAGCCAAAATGATGTTGCTTGGACATGAAGCTCCGATTACGGCTTTATCAGCAACAGATACTGCAAGCAATTTGACGTAATATTTTTGATGACTTCGTTCAAAAATGAAGGAACCTTTTATCTCTCAAAAATTATTTGATATTTACGCAAATTGTAATTACTTTTATTTCAGTATAACTTAGACATTATGAATTTGGATCTGTTTTGGATAATATGCGCTAATCAATTTCAGAAGATTCGTGAGTGCTTCCGCAGATGGACAGTTGACGCTGTGGGATAGTTTAGATGGGCGTAGCATTGATAATAACTTCATGAGTCACATACATCGACGAATTGTCCCTCATGCAAGTTAAATTTTATTTTCTCACAACATTTTTTCCGGAAGACTTTCTAGTCAGAACTATTATCGTATTGGTATCTTTTTTTTGTTATCTTAAACCGATCATTTCATATCGAATGCTCCTTCATTTGAAAATTTTTTGTAGTAAATGTAATTTATGCTGTTCTGTTTATTCTTACTCTTTTGTGGCATAAATTACATGATTATAAATGTTTATATATGTGGATATTTCAGCGTACGACTAATGGTTCCTTTAGTTTGTGTGGATTGTATTGTATAGGAGATTATGCAGAAGTGGTGGTGATTGATCCACAAGATATGAACATACTTTTCACTTTGAATTCACGAGTAGAGCCAGATTGGATAGCTGCATTTACTATCGTCAGTCATTCAACTAAACAAGGTATGAATGTTTTAAAATATATTGTCCCAGTTTTTGAAAATCATCTGAGTTTTTGGAGGGATGATTTCTTATGTTCTTCAGGTTTGATCATTCATTGTGCAGTAATATACTATGCTCTTTAAGCTACCTACTTTTTTATTTTGATTCAGCATCCTTAGATGGTAGACAGAACATATGTTGCCTCATTTTATGCTTTAACCTGGATACTTCGATTTTTGTATGATCTGAAATTTTTTTCTTGATTGAATGATAGGAAAAAATTCTTGTATTGCTGAATAGCAAAGAGTAGTGGCTTTATTCATAAATTATCTAATTGTCTGCTTCCCATTTTATTTATTCATTTCAGACATAGTAATAGGTATGACGACATGTGGCATGATTAAGAGTTGGGTATTATTTGACTTGGATAAAAAGGTTGGTTTTTAAAAAAGTTTGGTTTTTTTTTTGCCCTTTAAATCATAATATTTATTGGTTTTTTTGCCCTTTAAATCATAATATTTATCACTTTTTCTCTTAAAACCAGTATAGATTAATTATTATTATATAAATCACTATATTCTTGAAACTAAGACATTGAGTTTATGATTATCTTATTTGAAAATTCATTTAATAGTAGCCTTTCTGCTTTGTGTTTGGTCAGTGAAAAGTGCTTTTTTTTCCAGCGAATAGACCATTGCAGGAATCACCTATTTATGAAACAGAATCAAGGAATGTGGAGATTAATGAAGTTTGTTCTCTGTCTTGGCATCCTTCTTCACCTTCTATATTTCTGGTATTTAATTCTGATTCATGGCAGGTACGTCCTTATGATATTAAATTTGAAATGAAGGAAATAATTATAAATGACAAAATCTGTTCAAAGATTTCGCGGATGGAATAAATAACAATACTAAAGGGCAGCAAAAGATATCTTCTTTACCAAATTGAGGAGATTATATCTTGTTAACAGAAATCTCAATCACTGATATAACATTATTTCATAATTTCTCCAATTCTCCATCTTCACAACTTCATATATTCATAACTTTGTTTGTTGCACTCAGTCATTTTCCAGATATTTCAACTGGTTGATCTTAATCGTTCAGTAGTTTATTTTTCTGAAGAGCAAATCTGTGACGGAAAATTATTATCTGGTAAGCTATCTGCGATTGCATATGCAAATGGCTCCATATGTATTTATCAGCTTCCCCATTCGTAAGTTTTATATTAATAAAAAAATATGAATGTTATAAGGTCATCTGTGAAGTTTAGTGATACAAGACTGCTTGCTCGAATTTATTTTGACAACTATCAGAAACATACATTTTTTGCTATTTTTTTCTTTCTTCATTTTTTGTTTTTTTTATGGTAGTGGCTCAAAGAACGAGATGGAAGGACTTAACGATCCTTTACTCCTAATGATTTTGCAAAGCGAATCAACTGATAATAATCTGGTTGGTGATCTTTTTCCAAACGATCAATAAATACGTCACGGAGTGCTTTGAATACAAATTTTTATAAATTTCTGAATTTATAAAATTTTGAATAAGTTGCTACAAACTGAATCGGTTTGAATAAGTTGTTAAAAATTTCAAATTTCCCTTTTTTATTTCCTGAAATGATTTCTTATAGCAGTATTTGTATGACTATGATATATCTAACTTGTATGGCCTTCATTTTAATTAAGGATTCATTTTCAGCGATTAACGCAGATGGTATTTTGCATCTCAACTCCTCATGTGATGTGCCGAGCCGATATGGAAAGTAATATAGTACTATGGGAAATTGATGAAATTTTACCGATAGAATCAGGAAATAAAGTGATAACCAAGCAACCCAAACTGAAAACAAACATGAAGTGTCAGTGGAATAGCTTGAAGAATTCGCCCCCATCCATATACGATAGTGAAGTATGTGCACAGCTATAAGTCACTGAGTTATTGCCAGTTTCGGAAACAGTTATTTTTATCAAATGATAGTAACCTGCTGTAGTTTAGGATAATTGCGAGATTACAGCTACTCATTATATTAGTAGCCAAGGGCGTCTTCTTGTTGGACGTGGCGATGGAACTATAATCCTTATGTATGGTTGCGATGCCATTTCAAAGCAACTTTTAACCGCAAACGAAGGTTGATATTTACTGTTGTTTGTTAAATAAAATATAATTTTGTGATTCGGGTGTTTTTATGAAATCCAGCAGTACTTATTACCGGAATGAGTCATATTACAGAGTTTAGTTGTCGACATCTATTTGGTCACACTGCTGCTGTGACTTGTTTCCTCTATCCACATGAAGAAGACCCGAGATATGATCAGCAGATATTGATCTCTGGATCTAGCGACTTTTCTGTCATAACTTGGAATTTGAATACCGGATCAAAGTTATACCGATTTTGTGTCCAAGGTGGTCCAATTCTACGTATGCTTATTCCTCCGGAAACATGCAATGTATGTTACCGAGTCATTTTTCAGTGATTGTGTTTTTTTGAGCATAACGTCCAAATATTTCGAAATCATTATTTTAGCCGAGAATTCTCCATACGATTTGTTCAGTAGCTGGAGATAATTCAGCTGCGCTTCTATCTTTGAAAGAAAATAAATGTCTTCTGTTAGCAAGCCGGCAAACATTTCCAATTGTGGATATAAAGTGGCGACCGTTGGATAATTTCATACTGTTAAAATGCGAGGATGATACTGTTTATGTATGGCAAATGGACACCGGTATATTTTCCGCATTTGTAATTAGGTTAGGATCTGGCTAATTTGTCAATCCAAATTGGCTGCAATACTCATTTCACTTTTAATTGTTTGTGTTTAGCCTTTTCTATCAACAACAAAGACTTTTTTTTTACGTGAAGGAAATATAAAAAAGATTATGTTTATTGAAAGTTGAATCTATAATAAATATGAATTTTCGGTTTATATATGTTTGTAATAGAAACGTTCGTAAGAAGAAATAAAATGCAGTGAATTTTTCCCTAAATAGTATGTTGGTCACTTTAATATTTGTCAATCAAATACTGTTGTATTTGATTATTTGATTTGGTTAATTAATATAAGTTAACTATTGTTTCGTTATTTTTCAGCAAGTTTGGAAAGAATTGTGAGTGGGCAAATGTCAGAAGAAATTCTGGCAGCATGTAATGAACAGGTTGGTGTGGCAGAAATAGACGATGAAGCTGGGGCTTCACAAGCCGTTCAAATGTTTCGTGCTTTGAGAAACAAAAACATTTTTGTGGTATATTTTCTTGCGATTACAAAGTTTCATTTTTTTTCTCTATACGAAATATTCTGCCAAATTAACGGATCTGCAGCTATGAACTTTTATTCTGTTTTATCATTTAGATCTGATCATCTAGATAGTCATGATTATGGATATACTACATAGAACTTTTGGATGTTTTTATGCATTTCAACAAGATTATTTCGAACTTATGTTTCATCCAAGAATTTCAGATGAAACAAATTGCAATTGGCAACCGGGATGGAAAAGTTGCAAATGTAACGGAAAAAGCTCTCGAATTACCACCTCCAATGAACATCCAGGCTATGACTAAGAGCCCTAGTTCACCACATCTTGTATTTTTCAACATTGACTCTTTGATTGGTACTTTTTAATTTCCATATTTTGAATTTTATTTGCAATTCGTCACACTTATCAAGTTCCCCGATCTTTTATTTACATGTTTGTGCTATAAATAATTGAGATTTCAGCTGGCCTTCTGGTACTCGAAAATGAACTGTCATCGGGTGAAAACATAGAAAACAAATCATTATCAACAATATTAAAACAGCAGTCTGATTCTCGTGTAGCAGCGCCAAAAATTGCCTGGCAGACGGGATCTAATCTCTATCTGGATGTTGCGAAGCTCTGTATGAGTTTATTGTATGCCTGGACTCTTGATACTGATTTGGATGAAGTTTGCTTGAAAAAATTACGTCTTGTGAAACCATCGATGCCATTAAGTTTTGGTGTTGAGTCACGACAAGGTTTTCCATTCCATTGTATTTTCAAATTAATAAAATCTTTTGATTATATTGCTTAGAACAGATACTTCATCAGGTGTTTACGAAATATTATTCCATATCCTACAAGTGGCTGATAAGAGATAATGAGTAATGCTTCGCTTTCCACATTCCTTTTGCTTTTATTATGTGTTCTGTTTACCTGTTCTATATTTAAATTGGATATGTAGTCAAGATTTTTCATGTTATTTTCATTTTAACTGATTACTTGTTTCAGGATATCTAGTGATATATATGCCCACAGGAAAATTCAATAATGCCACTTCATTTGATAATTTTGCAAGTTCTATACGATGGACTACCAGCAGTTCCTTAACAACAGCACATCTATTGGCAGTTATTGCTCTCTCAAATACTTTGATGTCATTACATGGCGCTTCTTTTGATATCGCTAAGAGAAATATTCTTATGAGGTCACAACATGCATCTTAAATTTTATATTATCTATTACGAATGAAAATATTTTCTAGGAAACGGTGGTAATCCATTTATATTGCACAATATAAAGAATCAGAATAATTGATATCATTTGGAATTTTATTTAAAATCAGAATAATTGGTATCATTTGGAATTATAATAAAAAATGTGTAAAAAGAATTTTGCATCAACTTAATATTATGTTGCCATTATTGAATGTTAATTCCAGAAGTTCTTCACGTCTTTCTCTTGCTGAATCTCACGAAAACGAATTACAGTTGAAACAGGGCTGGTCATTAATTGCTGCGCTGCACTGTTGTCTGTTGCCCGATCTAATCAAACCGAAGAATATTTATTGCCCACCACGGATAGAATTACTTGCAAAAAGGCATTTTTTGTATTTTCCTAGTTTTATTACGTTAAACTTTCTTTCGAACTCTTTGTTTAAGATATTTTTGATAAATACTATTGGAAAGAAAAAGAAAAAGGTGAACTATGAACAATACTTTTATTACTTGATTCAATATGATGAACTTCAGGTGGCAAGATCGATGTTTAGAAGTGAGAATGGCCGCTCAGGCATTACTGACTAGAGAATTAACGCGTCTTAGTGTCAATGGTCGAAAACGTTTAGTGGAATCGTGGTCTGTATTTCTTCCAACCCTTTTGGATCCTACTCTATCAGTTTTTGGTAATCGTGCTTTGATAGCATCTATGAATACAGCTCTTGGAACAGTCACTGCTTCTCAGCCACCTCCAATTCCTCATCGTAAAGGCGAAAAAGCACTTCCAGATCCAACTATCAATGGTGAGGTTAATTTAAACAAGAAATATTAGTATCTCCTGTTTATATAAACTGCCGAGGATCATTTAAACAAATTATTCTTTTCCGCTGATCTCCATTTCTCTTTTTTTTTTTTGATTGAATTTCTTTTTTTTTCTTTATATATATGTAGTCACCAAGATTTCTGCTATCAAAAAACTTCGACTGCATGTCCTAATATCTAATGATGGAAAGGGATAAAGATCTCGTGGAAATTGATGTATGAGATAAATTCTCTTTCATCATTTTCAGTAGACATTAAGTTGTCGAAAGAGGCTGGAATACAGCAGATTCGACGAAATCAAGTAACATCATTAATATTGCTTGGCGTCATTGGTGCCGAATTTCCAGACGAAATGAGCAAGGTTAGTGTTAAGAATGGTTCTTATATAAAAGGTTTTTTATAAAAGGTGTCATTTTAATTAGCAAGCTTAATATTTGAAATATTATTCTATTAATAAAATTGATAGTAGGTGGAAGATTATTTTTTTTGGATTAATTTATAGTTGGACATTTCACGAGCTACTGCACAATCCCTTCAAGAATTACTTATTGCTCCACCAACAACACTATTACCATACCATTCACCACTTCGTCGTGCTGCCGTGGATTTAATCGGACGAGGCTTCAGTGTTTGGCAACCTCATCTGGATATAACCAAACTCTTACTGGTCCTTTTGGAATTGGCTACTAGCACCGATAAAGAATCTGTGTAATTTTTTGCAGTTAAATACTAACATGTCTTTGCTTCGCATCTATGCATAAGAAAATAAAAGTGAGAACTGCTTTTTTTTTTTGAAATCAAATTTAAACAGATTTACAGAGATACAACAGCGGCTATTTTAACTCCATCAGTTGATTTTTGTCATACTGCACGTCATGCATTAAGTTTAATTGCTACATCACGCCCTCCGGCAGTAATTACGGCATTAAGCAAAGAAGTTAGTTGTATCACTGATCCGAAAAATTTCGTTTGATCATTATTGTTGAAAACTTCTTAGTAATTATAATGGCATATACAAAACATTTGATTCATCAGTTTTTATTTAGTCAATTAGTTATTTTTTTAGTTTAAGTTTTATTTTATAACTTTTACTTGAAAACTTTAAATTAATGTAACATTTCTATTATTTCTGATTTCTTACGTTTACTGTTTTCATGTTGTATTTGTTTCAGGTAGCCCGTTACAATAGTGTTGCACAGCATCAAACAATTCAACATTCGATTAGCAGTCCATTATTAAAATGTCGAACAGAAGTGCTGCGTATCATGGAATTACTCTCAGAAAAAGAATATTCAAATGTTACCGATTTGATGATTCCGGTAGTTTTTAATAGATATCGTTTGATTAGAATTATAAAATTGAACTTTTCTATTGAAACTTCTAGATTGGATTTTCTTGCTTTTCTCATAGGTAATAGTTTTAGGTCGGTGATATACTTGTCCACTGCTTAGATGCGTCATTGCTTAAACATAAATCACTATCAGAAATCTTCCCACCAATAACGAGGTATGCCATTTTTCTGATCATGTTTCTGGATTTCTGTAATGTTCTGTTTACTATTATGCAGCGATTTTATTTGAGAACCTTTTCTGGATTTATTTGTAAAATTTTTTTGTGTATTTTTCTTTTTTTTTTTTTGTAGAATTTTTTTTTTAGAAATTTAAATACATAATATAGCTTTGCCCTTATGAATGTGAGTAATAATTTTCTCTCTTTTTTTTGGTTTTATATGGTTGCTTACTGTCCGAATACCCGTCGAATTGCGTTTGGTGGACAAAATGGGACAGTAGTCGTTCATGAGCTAAGAGCTGCCAAGTCACAGGTATTGCATTTTTTTTCTTTTGATATTCGAAATTCTGTTTACCATGAAACAGGCCATCATCGTCTCTTTTATACTGTGATAAAGTTAAAAAACGGAAAAATATGATGGAAGTTTAAAAAAGAAATTTCAGGAATCAATATAAATTATACTTATTATGGAATAGTGATATGGAATGGATGCTTTCAATATTTTTTTTATATGATATCTACATCTCAGAGAAATACCAAGTTTCAGACGCTGCAGGCTCATAAGGGTGCAGTTACAGCAGTGGCATTCTCAGAAGATGGCAAATTTTTAGCAACTTACGGTGCAGAAGAAGCTAAACTATCGTTTTGGCAAACGTCACAGACATTCCTAGTCAGTACTTTCTCTTTACAGATAGTTGCAATATCGATAGTTCTGTCACTCACATAATTCAATTTAGATAGCATCTCATTACTTGTTATTAATTATAGAATAAAAATACTCTGAATTTCTTTGCTTTGGAGTTTTTCGATGCCATCGAAACATTTAGATAAATCTACATATTGTCCTCTTCAATTGTATAAAGCGTGAATAATGTTTGATATTTTTAGGGTATGGGTCAGAGTCAATTGAAATGTATCAAGTCGCATTTAGCACCTGGAATCTTTCCAGTTCTCTCTCCTAGCGGTACGCAACAACCCTTCAAAGCTCGTTTAGTATGGATCTCGCTCAAATCGGTCACTTTGATGCTTCCAAATAGCAAAGAGTTTAGGTTTGCTTTCTAGAAACATTTTTCGAAAATGTTTTCTAATTTAAATGCGTATTTGTTTTTAAATTGAATTGTTGTTTTGAAATTCAAGATTTCTTTTCTTTAATATTCCACAATTAATTTATATCATTCGTCCTCAGTTTCCAAAACTTGCTATTTGCATTGGGAAAACTGAAAATATCTTATTCTTAAGATAGCCATTTCTATTCCTGCATTACTTTCTTTGATTGTATATTGTTCGGACGCACTTGTTCATCCATTCCTACTTTTGAATATAATCTCTTGTACATTGTTCTTCTATCTTTATCTTAATAATTTTCTGTAAACTGTAAACACTTTTGTTGCTTAATCTTTATTGCTAGTTCGATGGATGTATAGTAATCGTAGACTGGTATGTATCTCGAGCTTTGACATTTGAAACATCTAGTCATTTCGGTAGTTTTTTATTTAAAAAAAGTATCAGCAACTCTCTGTGCATGGCAGCATTGATTTACCAATTATTCATTCAGGTTTATATGTTATAATGCTACATTTTAATTACTTCTTGATAAGTATGCTCTGTAATTAATTTGTTTGCATTATATAATTCAATGCGCTGATCAGCTTATTGTCACATTCCCAGTTTGTTAATGATTGCTATGTACAAATGTGGTCCTCTTTACTGGTCTGTCAACTTTGTTGTAGTAGGAATAATTATAATGAACTTATTAAAGTCAATAAATACAATTTAGAAAGGACTTTGTAGCTCTGAACTTATCAGTAAGTAGGAAGAGGAAAGAAGGAGGAATCCTCTTTACAATACTTTTGGCAAATGACTCAAAAAAAAAAAAAAAAAATCATGAAATGAATCGAAATCCATCAAACTGAGATCGGAGTGATTGAGATAACCAACATCACCAAACAATTACTAAGAAACCGTGACCTAAGAAGAATGCCTGGAAGAAATATGGTTTTTATCTTTCCATTACATTAAATGAAACTATGAATCAGCATTCAGCAATTTCTGACATTATCTAACTATCGGGTTCTCCTGCAAATTAAATCAATCACTAGGGTATTGAAATAATCCATGCTTCTCGTTCATTTATTACCTTTTAACAATGGTTTTGGCTTCCAAAATAGATGTTTCGACTATGTTTCATTAACATTATCTAATCGTTATCAATTCTATATGTACGCCAAACTATGGTATCACTTTTCCCATTCTGACCACTTTTTATAACTAAATCAACATTTATTAATCACAGCGATGAGCAAAGATATTTTTCAAATAAAAAACGATTATCATGTATCCAAAACAAATAACAATATAAACTTAGGATAACATATAAATCCAAAAGATAAGAATATACGGAACAAAGCAAGCAGCGCTGTTTTTGAACATCTTCAGTCTTCATCGTATGTACCAGGCAGTACAATCAAATTAAAGATTTCAGAAATTTAATTAATGGCATTCTCATTTTTCAAATGCAATTGATAGATTCTGAAATGCTCTATTATGGCACTGAAAAAAGAAAACAGAAAAGTTGATGTATATATATATATATATATATCCGTGTATATGTCTGCCATCGTCTTTAGTTCCGCGTTGTCAATCACAAATGGGAATGAAAGAATCACTAAACAACCAAACCAAAAATCACAACTTTTTAACAACATATCACAATATGAAGACAGATAAATCTAATGAAATAACTGATGACGAAATAATTAACTAATAATTTATTTCCCTTGTAGATCGTGTTCAGTGCTATCCAACGGAATTTCATTAAATATATGGACCAGTTGATAAGAAGATAAAAAAATCAATGGAATATCACTAAATGTACGAATAAGCCGATATAAAGAAAAAAAAAACAATTTAGATGACAAAAATCCCTATTTCTACTAATCATCGCGCTGAATAACGATGGCGATACTCATAATGCCATTTATTGAAATCGATATTAAAAACAATAATAGCACCAGAATCGAGTCCTGCCAATACAAATCGTTGATTTGAAGACAGAGCTATACTTCGAATTGCGCTATCTGTTTGCTAAAATTAGAATTTCAAATCATACAAAAAATAAAAGAAAAAATTAAACAATGCACTTTTTACAATGAATGCACTAATCAATGAGAATGGATTTTATTAATTTCTACAGATGATTATTAACCTGGAATGTATATAACAGCTGCATAGGGAAAAGTCGTAAAACAGCAACACGGCCATCTTTCGTTCCAACAACAACGTATTCTCCATCACGTGACAATGCTCCACATAAAATGTTTTCGGGAACTCTGCAAATAATGCACTGATATTGAGTATTAAGTACAACTTATCTTTTAATCCTTGGCAATTTTTTTCTAAATTTATTGTTTAATTCGCATCAATCGCACTGGATAACACATTAATAAATATCCGCAATCATACGATAATAGCAAAATTATAAATATCATTAAATTTGCTACTTCCTCTTATGAACAGTGGATAAACCACTCTAAAATCATTATCTTTTACTTCTTATTCATAGGAAAGACAAAAAATGCATCGAAAATACCTTAAACAACTCAATTCTCGCCCACTCGTAGTGAAGGTAACTAAACTGTCATATCCATACAGCACCAATAGTATACAATCTCGTGACACTAACAATAAATTCACTTCTTTATCCGCGAAATTATGCGAATTTTCAGATTCCAGCCGCCTTAGTAAATCACCCATCGTAGAATGGATGAGAACAGTTCCATCTGTAAATAACGCTTATACATTCATATATCATAAATATATCATCGTGAATTCGGAATAATAAACATTTCACCCTTCCAAATCATTCAGTACCTAATTACAGAGATCAAAAGGTCAATATGGAAGTCAATTTATAGAAAGATCAAAACTTATACATTATTCTTACCTTGAGACGCAGAAATAACAATGCCATGTTCCGCTGACACACAAATCATTGTGACGATGGTTTCATGACCAGTCAATATTGCACGAGGTGCTGCTGCTTCTCCTTCAAATTGAATCAGCATTAATCAAAGTTAAGTTTCGAAAGCAATGTTAAATTAGATTGTAATTTATACATATTGCTGCATGGAAAGAAAACTTGACAAATTTCAAAGAATGATAGCAAAACATATATTTCTAGCGTTGAATTACACTTTTTGATATTATGTGTGCGATAACAAAAAAAAAAGCAAACAAACTAACCATTCTTGTCCCACTGCAAAATTTTTTTTTCAAAGCATCCTACAGTACTTGCTCTTTCATATTAAAAAAAATGGATTTAGAATAATTCTATTCGAAAATCCAAAAATATTGCAATACCCACCTACAACATTGCATTCCCCAGCAATTGATTGTGTTTGAGCATTCCAGTGCCATAGCACCACCGTACAATCCAAACTACCAGAAGCAATATAACAATCAGAGAATAAATTAGATTCAGAACGTGCTAGACATGTAACCACATCACAATGTCCGTAAATTACTTGCCTCACTTTTGCTGGAATATTTTGGATTTCAGAAATTAGTAATTGAATTGGTGATATAAGAATCCACAGTATTCTAGGTTTGAGAGAAAAGAATCGAATGAAGGGGAATAATGACTGAATTGAATTTAATATGATTTATAAAAGATTTTTAAAAATCTGAACAAAACAAAGAAAAAAAATTGCAAATTCAGTAAGATGATATCAGCATGCCATACCAGTATCTGTATCGATAACACGAAAGCTATAATCCGGATAGCCGCATGCTATTATTGCACGACTTTCAACAGTTGTTACAAAATTGTTCCACCGTATTTTTAAGCGTTGATCGAATGATTCACCTAAGTGTCGGCGAGGCAGTGGTTGAGATGGATTACCTGCAATAATAATTTAAATTATTTTTTCACCAGAGCTTATGCTATCGTTGTTCTAGAAATGATTTCTAATAAGATTAATGTATCCACCAAGTGTAATATACTAGAAAATATGATAATATTTGATTAATCAATGAAAATCACAGTGACTGAAAGCCAGAAAAGCCTTACTGGCTGCTATCATGCAGAATCACTATAAACTCTTTGAGGAGATCGATACATGACTGCACATGCAAGATGTCACTATGTCAATATTGCACTGAATGATTGAACAACTTCAATGATTCATCAAAAATAATTTTTAGATCTGAAATATGAACCTGCAGCCAAAAGTGGATCAACTGTTAATGGAAGATTTGCAATTGTGTTTCCCATCGCATCCGCGTTATTTTCGTTATTCTGACTGCCAATGGTGTTCGAAATCGAAGCAGATGATGGTCCTTTAGAAAAGCAATTTAGTTATATAAATTTCAAAAATGTTAATCCTTAAAATTCTAATTCTCGATATATTATTTTGATATTTTATTGATTTACAGGATATACAGTATCTACTAAACATTAGCTCTCAAATTATACGAATATGCTAGCACGGTAAAGAAATACCAATGATTTGTTTAGCATGAAAATATTAATTTCTACATAACCTATCGTTTTCATTTTAATATTTAAATTTTCCAATGACGCAAAAGACCTTAATTTCACACTGTATTAATGCAACTACTAGTATGCCTGAACTTTTCTTATCGATAGAATTGAATATCATAATGGTCCTTTATAAATACTATATCATCACCAACCTGTGTAATTCGTATTCCAGCGGTTCAATGCGAAGATCAAATTATTTGTTATCGAAATAACCGTAGGATGTGTTAATTGCGCAAATGTGTTCGCACTAATATGAACTACTGAACTATTCGATATAAACTTCATCAACATACATAAATCATCGCGACAAGACTGGAACATCATCGGACTCTGAAATGAGATTGACAGTGTCAAAAATACACCAACATCAAAATGTCAAATTCCTTAGTAGACGACAAAGCGACTTACGATAGTCATAATGGAATGACGAGGTGGATGAGGTTCGGTCATGAGCTGAGCGGGAGTTTGTCCAAAAGATATCATCTGCTGCTCGAGACCTTCACGCATGGCTGCATTATCAATCGAATTTAAATCCAGTGCTCCCTCATATGTCAAATAATAGAAAACATTTGTAGCACGAACCTGCAAACTTCCTGATAATAAACTTTTAATTCATTTCAGTCATTCTTTACAGTAACAGCTAACTGTAAGTTTGTATTCCTGAACAAAATAGGGACTTCTTCCTAAATAATCATTCAATGAGTTCTAATATTTTTCATATACTGTGAATGAATATTTTTGTTCTATTTCAAGCTAAAATTATTGCTAATTAATTAAACTCTGAACGAAGTGTCAAATGGCCCTTAGGAACTTTTATCCAGCTTCAATCGCTCAATCAATCTTATTTCTTCTTAATCGATCTTCCACTTCATTAACAGAGAAGTTTACCGCCTCCGGTCCTTTCTGCTTGTAACCGAAAATCAGATCAATCCATTGGTTCATTTGGCATGAGACAAGATCCGATTCAAGTGCTTGTCGATGCAACACAATAAAATGCTCCACGCTTTTCGCCCATGGTGGTAAGATGACATCACCGACGGCAGATCCATCGTCACGTTTCCCTAAGTCATATCCATTCGTATTTAGCAACATTTCTGGCATGTAATACAATTCCGGTATTAATTCCTATAATAATTAAATTTTTAGGATTTTCGACAATCCAATATGAATAAACAAAATGAATTATCTTTTTTTGAACTTCAAGAAATAAACAGCTGAGACCAGAAGCTAAAAAAAGTTACGGTATATACTATTGACATTGAAATAATTAAAAAGCATTTGGTCAACGGATCTGTCTAATCATTCTTTTTGCATCTGTCCAATCACTTTCGCATGTTAATACGACATATATCGCTTATGGATTTACGTGTGATCCGATTAATTTCCCAGTGTATTGTATTTTATTCAATACTATTTTATCATTTTCTCATCGTCATGCATTATTTAAATAAGATTTCATGGAAGCATTAAAGAGGGAAAATTAGGAAGAATCCATAAGATTGCACAACAAATGAAAAGCACGCACCTTAACATCATGTGAATCGCGCTGACAACTTTCCCACGCTTCAGCTATGCTATGAAAGAGACGATTCGAATGATCAAATTTACCACTTTGCATATGCAAAAATATTGTCGTAAATGGCTCCTGAAAAAGTAATTTACAAATTTAGGAAAAACTATGAAACTATGGGAGTAACTGTGCGACATATTTACAGTTCTGCAAATAGTAACTCAAAATAGTTATGCAGGGCAGATATTACTGATTTTAGCTTGACTGGTTCACTAAATTATACTCTAATCTTTTGATTTAATTTGTAATTGTTCGATTTCACAGCATTCTTACAATCTTAGTCCAATTTTTTGGAAGAAGATATGTTCGAAAACTTCGAATAAGTTATTATTCTGAACGTAACTATTTTGATAGTTTAGATGAATATCATGCATGAAAAACATACAACTCTAAGTAACCAATTGAGAGTGAATGCCTGCGTCGAATAATGTGTTCCGTAATGGAAAGGAGGAATGGTTTCGTGTTCCCATGAACTGTAACGATCCTGGAAGAATTTACGCCGATTCTCGCCCAATGCTCCAACTGGCTGCAATTACAATATTTTTTTATTAAAAGAATTTTAGAAAATCTAAGCTGCTACATTTTGGTTCGATACTTTTTTTTTTTTTTTTTTAAATTCAAAATCAATTCAAAAGATTTTGGTTTAAAATGAAAGAAAGAGGTGAAAGATATTGAAGCGATCAAAATAAATACATTTCGAATATTCAACTAATTTAAAAAATAAATTAAAGGAATTGAGCGAATTTCTTGTTCATTTTTACGAAACCCGTAATTTTGACCTTATTTTGAGGTAAAATGAAAGGAAAAAGGAAAAAAGAAAATAAAGAATATAGAAAGGGTCAAGAAGGATGATATAGATGTAAGGAAGGGATCATTTAATAACTAATACTTTGCTCCTATCAAATTGCAAGGGCGGAAAACATGCAATTCATCATGCACTCATTGCACCCATCATCAAGTACTGCATTAAACATCAATCAAGCGTCACGCACAAGACAGCTCTATTTAGCGCCGCACAGTCTACAACATTATTTCTAAATCCTCTTAATAATTCATGAAATACCAGCCTATTATCACTTTAACAATCATATATCATAGAAGTTAATGTTTATATCGAAATGTTTGGATTAACTATCAACTCTGAGCCAATTTATGCCAATTTTAGTCGAGGAATTATTCGTAATTGTATAAAATCAGGAAAGCATTATGCCATACTCAATATTAAAATATCTTAAATTAAAATAAAAAAGAAAATCGAAAATCACCTTTGACAGGTCTCGGAAATTAGATGCAATGTTGAGATCCAATGTTGGCGATGTGTAATTTGCTAAAACCCATGGAAAAATAGGATATTGATTCAAATCGTTATAGGTTCGACCAGCAACAGTGTTCAGGAACATCAAGTAATCAAAATTCGAAATTTCTCGTCGTTGCCATTTCTGTGGCATATCAGAATGCTTGAAAAGTTGTCGCGGAGTCATAAGACTTGTTTTGCGACTTTGCGGCAAACCATATTTAGCACCAACACCAACTCGCGGTAAACAATCGACCACTTTCCGTACTGTATTTTCATCGGTAAATGCAAACATAATAGCAGCTAAAAGAAAATAATTTTGGTAAAATATTAAACAATAACTTTAAATAATAGTTAATAGTAATAAATATAATTGATCAACAACTTTCTCTCATTTATTAGCATTCAAATGAAATTACAACTTACTCCTTGATGCGAGGAACAGTTCCAGTGCGATATTTTTGAGCAAATAACGACGCAAGAAAATGGCGCGTATCTCGTGAAAATGCCATCGTCCATGCAAATTATCGCAATACAATAAAATCTGTAAATTAATGGACATTTAATAGTATTAGAGAAAGATATGATTACATTTTGAAGATCGAAGATACGAATTAACTGCTAAATGATTCGATTGCTGTTATGTCATTGAGAAGAAGAAAAGAAAAATTAGGCTCATCAAATTAAGGACATAATGACATTCATTCATTACGAAACGATTTATCAGAGTGGAAATACTGATAAGCCAACAACATCATTTGATCATTATCAAACTCAATGGAATGTAATCAGTAGATGTCATTAAAGATATCACTAAATTCTATCATTCATTCCTTCATTTCTTTTAACCTTAATTTTAATATCTAATATTTTTCCTTCTTTTAGTTTTCTTTCTTCCTATTCAAATGATTCCATTTCCGTTCATTTTTGTTCATTTTCATTCATTTGATTAAATTTTTTAAAATTTAAAACAAATCAAATAAATTGCTCACTGATAAAAACATATTTCTGAGCATAAAATATAGATGGGCGGATCCGATAAATGACATATTCGAGCAGCTATATGTGACATATACACACACATACATACACATACACACACATACACACACACACACATATACAATACATATACATAACATACACATACACAAGCACATTTGGATTACGGTAAAAGTAAGAAGGATAGAAAGGGATCAAAAGAAAGCATTAGCTTCTGAAAATTCTCCAAAATATTTAAGGTAAAGAGAAAGGAAATGAGTATGCAGGAAAGTAATGGTACACTTGTTTAGATCTACAGTAAGATCCATTTTACTAATGGATGCAGAAATGACATTATCAAGAAAGGAAATGTCTCTACTTAATGTTCACTCTATTCCGACTCGACTTTTGGGAAGTTATTTGTCACAGTTCACTTCTTGAGAAACAATTTACAATTGATTATTAAAAAGCATATAGCAATGAATCGAGCTACTCAGTTGCCTTATTAAATTAACGAATTAAGTGCAGTAAGATAAGATGAAGTAAACAAATTTAATTCAATAAAGTATGTCGATAAGTGATATCATTCAAATGAATTTTAGGATCTCGATAAGTTGATTTTTTTTTCCTTCCACATTTAATCAAATATTCTCGGGCAAAATCTGTATCTACAACAATGGATTATATATTCAACACAATAGTAATTGATAAGATAAATGAAGCGGAACAAAGCAAAGGTATATTATACTTTAATTTAATTTAATTTATTTCTAGCTTTCATTTTTTACTTTTGAATAGATCGAATTAATTCGTTTCATTTACTTGATTCGTTGCTTTAATAATAAACTGACATATTCAACTATTTCTAGCAAAATCAACTAATT
This sequence comes from Onchocerca volvulus, assembly GCA_000499405.2. Classification (NCBI taxonomy): domain Eukaryota; kingdom Metazoa; phylum Nematoda; class Chromadorea; order Rhabditida; family Onchocercidae; genus Onchocerca; species Onchocerca volvulus. The sequence goes on along the minus strand of HG738139.1, from coordinate 1,115,782 downwards.
GAGATAATCATAATCATTTTTAATAACGATTGCTCATTTTAACTGAACTTTCTCCTAACCTAAATTATACTTGTGGAATATAAAAAAATCTATACTCACTAATACTACAACTAAATATACCTATAGGCCATAAAACGTTTTATAAAAAATGAATGCATATGAGAAACGATTGTATTTGAATGATAGAGAGCAATTATATTTGAATAATTTATTTGAAAATTGGCTCGATCCCTACGTTTGTGATATTCGTATGAAATAAAGAGGAATGATCTGGTGCCATGTGTGCCTATGAAGAACGCCTTATGCTCAATCAGGTGCTCAGAGATCAATGATTCAGGCGTAATCGAACTCTAATTGACTCCCATCACTTACAGCAATTATCATATCAATTTCTCTGTTCATGGCCCGATGAATATGAGCAATGACCAGAAAATTATTGACGCATTATTAGAAGTTGGGTGAAATATTTCATTATATATATTTATTTATTTATTTATATTTATATTCATATATTCCACCTTGCATTCGAAAAGGCGCTTGTATGCTTACTTTTTTTTTTTTCCCTACTACACGTGTGATAGGTAAAAGTGAGCGAACTAAATCTATTGACCACGCCTATTTTTTGCAAAAGTGGCACGTTGTTATTTTCGACAAAACGTTACAAATTCTTCACGAGTGCTTTGAAATTTTGACACAACGTTGCATTCGAATAGGCGCTTGTTTAAGAACTTTCAAAGATTTAAGATTTGAACAAACGAACATTTACATTTATATTTATATTTATATTGATATATTCCCTTCATATCTAACGAAAAAGATATACTCATTCAATCAGGCAACAACTCAATTGAATAATTATACCATTTCATAGTCCATTTGATCATTTGACAGCAATTTACTGCACTGCTTGCTTTCTCATTTTACTAAGATTGCTAAAATGCTGCTGCTTTATTAGTAAATGTCCCATTTCTGGGCAATCAAGAAAAGCTAAGAGCTGAAAACACATCGAATAAAATCATTTCTCTGAGCCATACACTAAAAAATTCATTTACCTTTACTCCATTTTTCTTTCAAACTTCGCTTATTTTTTTTTTATCGCAAATACAATACATTTCATCCGAAAAAAAAAACTACAAAAATAAGTAAAGTTATTCTTGAATTAAGCTGTTTTCACAATTTTTATTCATCACTTACTCCTATGCTTAATGCTTTTACACATTTACGAAATGCATGGAACGTCACGTAGGAAAATGGCGTGAAATATAAAGTGAGGCATGACAGTATAATAGAATGTTGTAATCATTCTTGAAAATAGTATTATGACCATATAGTCTATCGGAGAGATTATCCATTTATTCCAATAAGTTATGTCCCAAAAATTAAATTCACTACAAAAAACGACGAAATAAACGACCCGAAATTTAAAATTTTCAGCTTCACTTTAAACGATTTTTAAATTAGAAGTAAAAAAAGCAATCACTTCAGAATATTGTACAAGCTTTTATTTACACTAAAATAAACTGTACTTAAAAATGCGCTTCCTATGTGCTATTTTCACTTGGCAGTAATAAAATGAGAAAAAAAAAAAGAAAAAATTTTTGGAATTATTACACTATGAAAGTGTAGAAAGCACCTGCTAAGTCCATACATCACTATAGTTCGGATATTTAGAGTTAATGATCCATTAGCTCTTTTTCATTTCCTTTAAGAATTTGAAAATTTAATTTCAGAAATATATCTGTATGGATAAAGGATTTCCGAAATTTTTTAAAATCGTTTTGTAACTAGAAAGAAATGAAATGATTTTTAACAGTTACCATAACTGATTAATAATAAATTCAACCATAGAACTCTTGAGCAAAACCATAGAATTCTTTCAATCGAATCATCTCAATCTAGTAGCCCTGACTCATAAGCTCTCGATTTTTTAAAACTATAAACAACAAATACAGTCAGAAATTTACATTCATAATACTCAGTGTTATATGATGATATTTGACAGCAATTATTACTTATTTGACTAGAGATACAAATGATCGCTAAATGCACAATACCGATTATTTTAAATAGAATTCAAGAATATTAGAATTATAGATGAACAGTAGGAGAACTTGTAGTAAGCAAAGCAAACAATGAAGAAAAACTTACCGATTTAAATTAGTGTTATTGCTGATAATAAAAATATTCATGCAATGGATAAAAAACTGAATAAAGAATGGATTTTTGCTAAATTATGAAAAAATAAGATCAAAAAAGTGATAAAACAGCAAATGCAAACATTGAGATAACTGAAAAGTCAGTTTTCAATAAAATGATACAAAATGATTAATAAATTGGGTTTCATCAATTTTAATGAATTTTTGAAAAATTACTGCTAAGAGCCAAAGATCATGATATGTTGGATCATACTGCTGATGAATTGATATTATCAGAAAGATGATCACGATGGTTATCCGTTATTTCTATTCTCATTAACTTATGCCTGTTAACACTGGTAGACATTTGAATGAAACAGCGGCCGGCCGGTTTTTCTTTAATGCCATTACAAATTAGTGAAACATCAATCAAATAGTATTGGAATACCTTCATATCTATAACTCGCGTATCCATAACTCATCTCTTATCATATCAATTCATACTTGTTTCATTCTTACTATACTTTAGCATAATAGTTGTGGACAGGTAAATTCAGCTATAGTTCTCATTTTTTAATCTTATGGACTGTAAAGAATGAGCGATTTTATGACCTCAGATCATGCTTTTTTAGATGATTCTTTATCTTCTGTTTCACAATTTACTAAAGAACAAATTAACGATACCAACTAACTGCTTTTGATTACTAGTAACATCATTTAGAATTTATTTAAGACTAAGAAGAATAAAACCCCCATTTATACAAGTGATCAGGAATTTTTTTTGTTTAAATTAAAATAAAAAAAAAAAATGAAGAAATTTCATTCTGAAATTTAAACAGTAAAATTGGATGAATATGAATATGATATTTGTCAATATTATGTTTACAAATATAGTAATACTAAGTGTGCGTAAGATTTAATCTCTTTCTAGAATTTTTTCAATTTTAAATATGCCTTAATAGCCATACATCCATTCTCCAGCGATTCATTTAGCAATCTTCTATCCATCTATTTATCTTGAGCTTTTTAAAGAGATAAAAGTAATCTGCTATCACCTATGTTCCTAATATACAATCATTTATAAGCTAACGCTATTATTACACCAATTAAATTGTTGCTAAATGAAAAGTTGTAAAATAAGCATTATGAGAGAAAGAAGAAAATAAGGGAGAGAGAGAGAGAAAGATAAAAAGCAGCATTAAAGTTGCTAATCTATGCTTATCTATCTATCCAGGGATACGGTCATCAATTGATATGTTGCACGGAGGAGGGCAAGAAGAAAGAAGAAAAAGGTTGGAGAAGGACAGATGCCATGCCATCTATTATTTAACAGGTAGATTGGCTGAATAGGGCGGAGTTCAACTACACATACACACATATCAAAATTGATGCGACGTGCTCACACACCATTTACCCTTCACGAACTCCATAAACTACGGGCGGTATTTCCTCTCTTTCAATTGCGATTTTCGTAAAATTGATGATGATGATGATGATGATAGTGGTGATAATAATTGCGGTGATGACAACGATAATGATAGTAATGTTGAAGGCTATTATCGTTAATTTGTTGAATGATTGATGATAGTTTATGCTAGATGAATTTAAAGAAGTATCTCTCCATCTGTTTGTTTATTTGTTGAAAAGCAGTCTAGTTATGTACGGAAAGAATTTTTCAGCTTGAAAGATTTTATCCTATATGAAATGAAATTAAGCAAAAAAACCTTTTTAACCACTTCATTCTTTCTTCTTAGATTTTTGAAGAAAAAAATATATATAACAAATCTGAACAAATCCTCAATAACTGCTGGTTAAAATTTGCTGTCAAAAGATACTAGAAAGAGATTAACACGAAGCAAATAACAGTTAGCAATAGCAATCAATTTGAAATATCATCATCACCACTACTATTATCACTAATTCATTATCACTAAAGAACCCGTTTGTTAAGTGTCTTGCTACTCTCATCTTATCAATATCTATTCAATCCTTTTTCTTTTTAGTTATGCGATGATTTTTGGGCTCTACGACAATTTACATACCAACCAAACAGGCAAGGATGCTAGGCCAAAATGCTGCCGTTACTTCCTATCAAATATCGCATTATTTCAACGAACGGGTAGCCACCCGAAAAAGTCATGTACACAAGGCAATTTATATGATCGCTAAGATTATTCAGGAAATTCTTAAAGAAGTTGAAACACAGGAACCACGATTCATCTCGACACTCATCGAAAATAACGGTCGATATGAAGGGGTAAGCAATTCCAAAAATTATCGCAAACCGTATTATTGGATTCAAAAATGCCAAAATTTCAGGAATATCACACCGACATAAAGAAGAAGCATTCCAATTTTTGCATTACAAATCATGCAGATGAATCACTTCATTTTTATTTTTAATTAAAGAAATCCTTCTCTTTCATCTATTCACATTTTCCCTCATCTCACTATGATTAATTCTTTCTTTAGTCCTATAAAAGACAGTTATAATTATAGCACTTCACCTTTTCAAATCAAAATAATAAAAACTATGTGAGGGAGCAGATTGACAATTCATCAGATATTATCTTCATGTGTCAATTTGATAGATAATCTACTGTCCATCATCATCATTTCTTGAAAAAATGAGCTCTTGATAACATCCTTGATAAATCCTATTTGACATAAGTTGCAAACTGAAGGACATTTGTTCCTTCAGAATAATATAATGTTTCCAAGATTAATACAGCATGTTAAAATAGTTCAAAAGTTTGAAGGTCAAAAACATGATTCTTGCAGTCTTCTTAAGAGATCTTTTATTTCAAAGATCGGATTAAAGGTAGTCGAGAAATTTAATCTATCAAGTTCAGTGCGCAATATTAACTAGTCAATTTTTTTATAACAAATTAATATTACGCACTGAATGAGAATATAAAATACTTCAGTCACTGAGATTTGTGTTAAATAATTGATTATACTTATTTTAAATATGCAGTTAAATAATTGCTTAGAATAATTAATGCATATCTTTACTAATGTCCTAAAATATAATGAAAACCGCTAGTTTTTCATTATATTTTCGGTCTTAAAATTTCTTTTAGAATATTAATTCTCTCCTATTCCGGAATTACGATTTCAGATTATAGTTCATTCACCATGCGAATATGAAGTAATATTATACCTCAATCAAATGGGAGTTTTCAATTTTGTCGATGATGGTTCGATTCAAGGATGTGCAGTGCTAAAGTTAAGTGATGGTCGAAAACGATCAATGTCATTATGGGTGGAATTTATTACAGCAAGTGGTTATCTATCAGCAAGAAAAATTCGAAGTCGTTTCCATACTTTGGTAGGACAAAGCGTTGAGAAGTCACAATATCGAGATATATGCAAGATGGTATCTGATACTAGCGATGTTAAACTGAGGATACACGATGATTATATTGTCCAAATAACTTGTGCATTTCGATGTAATGGAATATGGCCTCGAAGTGCTAGTCATTGGCCTCGAAGCAATATTCCTTGGCCAAATCCATCCATTGCAAATGAAGTGAAAAGTGAAGGTTTCGATTTGTTCAGCAAGGAAACTAACACCGCTCAGAATCAACCCAATAAACAGGTCAATTTTGCTAATTGCTTTCTAAGAGAACTTCTGTATTTTCTCAAGAAACAACTTCACAATATTACTTCATACAACAATAATTAGTCCCAAGAATAGGAAGGAAAACGTTGACATAAAAGATTTTGACGCCTACTTGGTTAAATGTAGAAATATTGAAACCTAAACATAAATTAGCCAAATGCAATCATATAACATTCCCTATCTCCTAACATTTTTTTCTTTGTCATAAGAAATCATACTAGACACGTTGTGCTGATATATTTTATTATTTGACGTAATTCGCCTTATGCAAATTCTGAGCAAAAAATAGAAATTTTGGAAAATTTCAATGTTTTCGCTTATAGAAAATTTAAAAAAAAAAAAGAAGAAATAGCAATCGATTAGAATCAAATTTAAACGTCCATCTGAGTGTATGTATGTATGTGTTTCGGCGATTAAACTATGAATTTTTCCCTTCAAAAATGGTGGAACATTTCATTAATTCGATTAACTCTCCGATCGGAGAACATTTCACTTCATGCACTACCGTAATACATTATTTATAGCACCTTATAATGTCATTCCTGTCATTGATTTTGCACAAATGGGCACCTTCTTCTGAAAAGGAAGAGCATCCTGCAAAATTCTACGTTACTAGAACAAGCTTCAAGGAACCAAACGATCCTGATGCTTTAATTTCATTAAAAGCGAGGGAAATAATATCACAGAATATCCAAAAATTCCCAATAATATTTAAAAATGTATTTTGAATGAAAATTTTTGTTCTTTGATTACTGACAAATAATAAAATCATAGTCCTGGCAATATTGTAGCTAAGAACTTCGAAATATTATAAATAATAAAAAGATGTGTGGAACAGATAACCAACTTTTCCAAAAAGTATATATATAGCAAAAAACAAAGTATCTAACATGCGACATCCTATATTAAATACAAGTTATTTATTCCTTGGAGAAAAATTTAAACTTTGGAAAGGAATGTAAGTAAGAAAGCTTCAGACAATTCTTATTTTTCTTTTTAAAATATACTTTTGCTTATCATTTATAATAATTATTAAGGGTAATGTACTAGGTATTTGATTAACTACATGATATGACCATCAAATGAAAGATAATTTGTAATGTACGATCTTTTCGACATGGATCATTACGAAGAAAATGAATCAATTAGTTGGGTGAGTCCGTTCCGGTGATTAATTACAGGCCAATTCGATGGAAGGTGACGCGTGGGCGATGAGTTTACACCATGCCGAGAATACATTATTGCAACACGGTAGCAGACGCAAATCGTTTTCAATTTTAAAGTGTCTACGCGATACGCATCTCGATTTCCCGCAATCACCGATTACTAATTACATCTTGAAAACGCTGCTGTTGTTCGAATGTGAAAAGCATTACAATGAGTACGAATGGGAAGAACGATTCATCGGTGATCGAGTCATTGGTATTTATACATTATCTCAAAATTAAACTTAAAAGAAAATGTAGCATATTTACAGCTCAGATTAATTACATATGCCATTAATTAGACTGATCCTGAACCTATAATTTAAAGGACAATCACCGTTGAAACAAACTACCACTCCCCTTTCGCCCTACTTAATTTATAGAACGGAACAGCAAATTCAATACATTCTCATTAAATTAAAATCAAAGACTTTTTTTTTTTTAATCCAAAATGCTCTTCTCAAAGGGTCCTTCTCTTCTTGAATACATTGTACTCTAATATTTATTGACAAAAATTTTGAAAAAATCATATTTATTAATAGAAAAAAACCTCCTTCTTCTTCGTTTTTCTCTTTCTCAAGAAAATCGCAAAATTTAGATTTGAAAATTCATATTTCATTTTGCTATAACAGCGTATCAAAACTAAGAAAAAAACTGTTCAAAAGAATGAGACTGATAATATGTATTCTGATGAATAAAATCTAGTAAATAAGAGAGAGACGCAAAAATTATAAAAAGAAAAAAATCCTTCATATCACAAGCAATAAAAACCATAAATGAACTGTTCCTTAAGATAAGAAGTACTTCTTTCGTCTAAAAGGGATATACAGCATGATTCTGTTATGCTTCCGGATCGTAGAAGGAAATATGCATTTTTGATGTGTTTTTAACTTTTTCATAAAATTAATATCAGTTTTTTTGTCATCTTTGTATAAGACTATTACATTAAAAATCGGATTTAAGGAATTCGTAAAATAAAATAAAGTCATAAATATTCATATATCTAATACTAGAGATATTTATTATTGAATCGTTTGGATTGTTTACTTCAGGTGTGCTATTACAACTAGTATCCTGTTTACAATGCCGAAAATGCCCACATTATTTCTTGCCCCAGCTAGACCTTCTCAAAGGAGAGCCGGCACATCTTCTCGATCAAAGCGCAAAGATTACTTGGAATCTTGTTCGACAACTGATCCTCAATGTACGCGCTCTTGAATCCTTATAATCCTAACAAATTCCTAATTTCTCCTCGCTTTTCCAAAATTTGAATAGGAATTTCCAACTATTAAATGTTATTATTATTATATTCATCAAGAAAGATGCAAATAATTGTCAAAAATCTTTTAATTTAGATAGTATTTTCTTTAGATTTTTCATAAAACCCTAATCTCTTCTTCTGTTGCTCCTAATTTCTTTTAAATGTGCTTAACTGCAAATAGGCCATCTTCCGGATTTTCACTGAATTTTAAATGCTCAAAACGAAATTCCTGTACGTGTTTGTGCATGTGTGCATATTTACCGTAGTATTTGATTTGAATATTTATACCTGTATATAAGTTTTACTTGTAGTTAAATGTTGCTGTGATCTTACTGCTCAACTAAAATGAACCGATGACTGCTTAATATCTATTTAATCATTAAAATTATTTTTTAAATCAGCGAATGAACAACTTTTACAACTTATTCATGATATCATGTTCCAATATAACACACTTCTTACCTTTTAAGTAAGGAGATGAACAATACTTAGTCACTAAAAAATTTTCCTTATTCCTTAAAGATTGCTTATCAGCAAAATCTTTAATTCATACGCCTGGATTTATCACATATTTAGTTTCTCGAAAGCACAGATTAGTAAAGCACAAACTGAATCAATAAAAAATTAGAATATTGGAAGCAAAGATTTTCAATCAGACCAATTAACTTGGTGATCTTATTAATTATACTATGTTAATTATTCTGTAATAATCTGAAAGACGAAAAACTTGCTACGTTAAAAATTGAAGATTTTAGAAATTAATATTTAGCAAAAACAAGACAGTAACCTTAGGATCTTGCTCCTTATATAATGGATCATCTTCGTCAGCATCAAAAAACAATTCATAATTCGTAATAGAAAGGGTTCCCGGCACAACAACACCTGGCGCAATTAATTTTGCTGCAGTTCCGTAAGTTGTTTTCTCTGAAAAGCATATCTATTTCAAATTATTTTTACATCATTAAACCATACAATGCAAGGAGAATTATAAATAAAATGAAAACATTGAGATACTAACTTTTGCAATAGATTGATTAATTTTTAATTAGCTATTATCAGCTATCATAAACTGCTTCCTTTATCCTTGACCTTTGGTCATATCTCGATTCTTTCTTCTTTCTACTATACATAATTTCAAAAATGGACATTTACATGAAAAGTAATAAATGCCAACAAGCACTTGTCAAGACAGAAAATAATTGCATAACTAAACATATAGGAAATAAAATATAATATACTTCGGATATTTTTGGTGATGAACAGAACAAATGATTCCATAATTTTTGTTTGAAAAAGATAAATTAATGATATTAATTTAAGAATTCTGATGCGATGGTAAGATACATCGAAATGCTTGAAATGTAATGTCACATAATGATCTAATTTCAATATTTTCAAGAGCTTGATCTTAAATTACAATTCCATATTACCGGTAACTTATCAAAAGTTACTCTATTTGAGAAGATACTAGCAGTTTGGTATAGAAATAGATGTCTGCAAAACAAATTTATCAAATATCCACATCAAAAGTCTACAATTGTCAGGTAACACGCTCATCAAATAGGTAATTTTCACTGATCATATTTCCTCGTTCTGAACTGTCTCAATTCAGCACTTTAGGAGAATCAATTCCAGAAGTGAAAATTCATAAAATACCTCTGTACAGGACAAGACCAATTTTTGAATCTAGCTTTAATGAATTAAAGTTATTTTCAAAGGTAAATTTAGCTAGAAAGTAAAGAAAATAACTAATTTAATAAAAACTGCAAAGATCATTGCAAATCTGTTTGACACTGTTCGAAAGTTGTAAAAATCCCGAACTCCATTAAAAGGTACTTTTGGCATTTTTACTAGAAAATTTTCTTCCAAGATTGCAAGAGGCCGCATAATGCATAATAACTATCCTGATTAATCTTATGAGTAAGAATAATTCAAAGATTTGCACGAAATGAAGTTATTCGATTTTAAGACTTTTATACCACTAAAAAAAATTAATCCAAATGTTTTTCCAAACTCATCCAAAATATTGGAAAGCTGAGGAGTGAAGGAAGTTAAACAATTCTTTTAATCAGATTTTTTTTTTTCTAAAATGACAGGGCGAACATAGCAATTAGATAAAGGAAAGGTACGAAAAAGACTGGTATGATGTAAAATGTCATTTTGTAAGCGAGATGTGACGTATTTTGCACAATAACATATTATCAAACAAGACAAGGTGCCAAAATGTCTGCATTACAAAAAGCAGATGGTTTTTAAAAATAATAGTATGAAAAGATAATCATAGGTTCCAGAATGAGGATTATGTCAATTTGTATGTTATTATCCCAGTAAGTACGCATGAAAAAATTCATTTTAATTTTGAAAATTACAAGAGTACGCTTCTTAATACCCTAATTCCTATTTTTTCCAAACAGCTTATTCATAATCCCTTTCATAAGACTGGTTAAAGTTGCATCAGACCAATTCATCAAAGCGAAATACTTTCACATCGATTTACTGCCAATACAAGATAAGACTGGAAGACTGCACACTATATCGTGCTAAAGGGATTTCTATATGAAATATATTCGTCACTTGAAATTACTTATGATAATAAAATTTCTCTTCTTACATTCGTGGAGAATTTAAAATCAATTTTGCATGAATGAAGCACATAAATGGAGCAGCGAAGCGGTAGTAAAATTTATAATTGAATGAAGATTTCTTACATTTGAAAACTACTCTTTTCTCTCATTAAATAATTAATTTCTAAAGCAATTTGTTTTTTGGAGTAAATCAAAGTATCAGCTCTTACCTACAGTAATATATGATTTGGAAATTTCCTACCTTTTTGCAAATCAACCGCAGCATCAGGTTCAGCGGCCCATTTTTCGAAATCAGTTTCATCAACAAGTTCACTCAAAGCAGAACCAGCTTTCAAGGATCCTAACGATATCAGACGTTGTGCTATTAAATCACGTAATAGATCTTCACGAGCTTTATCAACCTGACATTTATAATAAGCCATAAACATCCAGTATTTCATGATCAGTTTCTCTTTCCAAATAAATAAAAAATGAAAATCTTATTTTCATTTTCAAAAAAAAAAAAATGTGTAACTAGGCTTTCATCACATATGGCATCTGATCACTTCTTATGGTTTTTAAGAGACATTTTCCTTAGCTTGAATATAAATTTTAAAGAACCTCTTTATCAGATGATTTGTTTTCTAACATAGTTTTGAGACAAGCTGCCGAATGATGGCAACCGTAAGGATTCTGTACGAAACGTTTACGTCGCCTCGAATCATCCTCCCAAACATCCAATTTCCAGAAAGTATTTCTAGAAAGAAACATTAGTAATTGTTCAACCAAAACGAATAACTTTTAGTGCTTGCGAATACATCAATTTTATGATATCAATCATAATGGGATTAGTTGACTATGAAAAATAATAGTTAAAATACTCACAAATTTTGGCATGGATCATTCCACGCACCGCCAGAATAAGATAACAGTGACGTTAATCTTCCCAATAAACGCGCTGATACAAGCAAATCTCTTCGTCGATTTGCCATAACCAAATGATCGTTCACTTGTTCCTCTTTTCGTCGTCGATGCATCTGTTCAGCAGCATCACTCTGCAAAGTTATTTAAGTCAGTGAATTCAGCACTAAATAAATGTCGCCAAAAACTGTGACCTGACAGGAATTATTCACCTCAAACTGAGCATGCTTGCTGATGTCTTCAGCTCGCAAACGATTCAGTATGAAATCAGCTTCATTAGCAACGCGTAAGATATGATCTCGTGTTGCGTGTGCCATCAAACGACCTGAAGATTAAGCACCCTTATGTAAATTGCGAGATTCATATAAAATAGTGATTCGAAAGAAAAAATCTAAAATTAAAATTAATAAGTGAGAAATTTAAAATCAATATTTTTGAGAAATGAAACTCTGGATTTTTATTGAAAATAAAATTGTAAAATAAGAAAAAAATTTTTCGGTTTTTTTTCTCATTTGATTATATTATAATTGGATTTTGTACTTTATATATATCACAAAAATTTTCACAAAATTTGGTCCCTCCACATTTTGTAGCAAAATTGGAATAACAACAGTTGATTGCAATCAAAATACAAAACAATTTCATATACATTTGAAAAGTTAAAGTGCTTTCATCTATCAGTAAAATCCAGATGACAGAAACGAAATATTTAAAAGCGAACACATTTTGTTAATAAATTAAAAAAATACTAATTATAAAAAAGGTAGAGGAATTTATGAAGAATTCTGATAGCTGATACACTGCAAATCTTGTTAATGTTATTAAGTCTTATTAATGAAATCAATTAAGCCTAAGTCTAAGCCTAAGCCAGGAATGTTATCTTAGAATAGCAGGAATGTTATCTTTTAAAAACTCACTGTACAAAATAATCAAATATTATGTGTGAGATTGATGGAGAAGAAATCCTTGTTATAATACATAATGAATTTGAAAATCAAACTTGCCTTCGTTTACAAGTTCAATGAAAGCTAATCCAGCATGCTTCTGTAAAGAGGTCTGCCACTCTTGTGAACATAACAGCATGACCAGTTCGATTACTGATCCAGCGTGGTTCTTCATTGTTTCCATTACTAAATTAGTGATGCAAATTAAAAAAAAAAACCATGTAATTAAAAGATTGTCAGGTCATCTAAAAATAAGAAAAGACAATTATAAAAGTTCACCTTTGGCATCATTCATGATTTCTTGCCCGTGAGTTCCTAACAATGTTTTCTGAAGGTATGAACGAAAATCGGCAAGTATTTCGCGCAATAATGGAGCTGTTGTTTCCAAAGCTTTTTGTAACTTGGTTGTAAGATAAGCTCGTCGTTCGCCCGTTTCTAACTGACGATTGGCAAGGCTACTATCCTACAATGCTTATTATGTTTTTTTTAAAAAATTGAAATTTGTAAAGTTTGGTAATGAACAACTGGAATTTTAAAACAAATATTCTATTCTTATTCGAATTTAAGAAAAAAAAACCCAACATTTATCCAAATACAAACATTAAATGTATCAAGATGATCCTGCCGATAGATGTTACTCTGCAGTTCCTTTCTTTTGTTTTTCTCTACTGATACTGAAGATTCTTCTTCAATAAAAGCATTTCTATCCACAATTCCATCTCGATGTTCAGACAATTCTCCATTCTCTTCAACACACGATTCTTCGTCTACTTGTCTCAAACCACTACCATCGTCTGCAAGAAAGCATACACTAATAAGAAAAAATGAATCCACTTTTTTTTTTTTTAAAAAAAGCATCGCAGAACTACAAAATAATTCATACCTTTGTTCGTACCGCCAGTTATAGTTGTATCGAAAAAAGGGCTAGGAGTAGATGGTGGCTCTAAAATATCTCTGTATCGAGATACCATCAACACTGATAACAAGTAAGTAACCGCAAGAGCCAGGAACTGTGCTTGTCGATTCTCTTCCTAAATAATGTTTTTGTATGCAATATTCGTATCAAAATTACGGCGCTAAAGATTTGACTTTCGCGAGCTTCATGCTACCAATTATTTTAATGAACACTCTTTTAATGACATATTCGACTCTACAAGAACACAAGGACTGCAAAACTTATATCGTGAAATTTTCAAAACATGCTGATAAAAAGAAATCAAAATACAAACAATAAAAAAGAACCTACTATATCTCGATAAATTACTCCCCTCAGTCGTTGCAAGTCAATTTCCTGCACCAAATGTTCCGGATCCATAATTCCCTCCTTGCCTCTCTACAAAAAAAAGAAAAAAAAGAGATAAATTAACTTTATCAAACATAATCATAACGAAAAAATAATTTTTTAATAAAATACTCACTACGTCTAGTGCGTCCGACACAAATTCAGCGATCTGCTGCGCACGCGCTATTTGCTTAGCATCCATACCCAACATGTTGTCACAGGAAGTTTTTATACGACAAGCAAGTATATTCCGTACAGCCATTGTTGACACTATAAATTATTATTTCTCACTGCTGCTTCTATGAAAAAGCTGATTAATGTGGAATATTTGATTTAAATTGAAATGAATTAATAATTAAACAAACTTTACCCAAACGTAATATTTGCCGTAATATGCCACCACTGGGCATATTTTTTTCTTGTTCAAGATCATTAAAATTTATTCCAGATGCAAAGATAAAAACATCGGCCAGAATAGCAAAACGTGCTAACAAACGGGCGGCGGTGCCTATAGCTAACGATTGATTTGTCGAATCCATTATTTCCAATTCGCTCTAAGAGAAATTTCTTCCATTAATAAGATAATTAGCATTAACAAGTTAATTTGGGAATAAACTACTTCAACTTACATTAGGAGATGTAGCAGCAGCCAGAAGAGGAAGAAGTCCACCACAAGCCATTACCAACGAATCGATCAGCTGAGATAAGACATGAACACAGTTAGCAACAAATACACTATTCTCATTGCTATTCACAACATCGAATAATGTTGTTGTGCCCCTGCAAATATTTCAAAATTTTCGAAAATATTATAAATATTACATTCTACTAGGTAATGGAAATTTTCCATTCAAAACTCATACTTCTTCCATTCTTTCACAGTATTTTCGATTGAAACAAGCAAATCGTCAAGCAGTCTTAAGTGTACATCTGACCAGCAAAACTCTGGGGTGCGGTAAATAGAACTTGGTTGATCAGCTGATATTTTCGATTCATCCTTTCTTTCCACTTGATCCACAAGCCCATCCTTAAAATAATGTTTGAAATTAAATAAAATTATTTTTTTTTAACACTGAATATTTATAAACTTACTATTTTGAGAGCCACAGATGAAATAAGATTTTGAACTAAATTGAATATAACATCCGTCTCGCGTTCACCGCTTTTATGAAATTTTGCCTGATGACGTTCCCATGATACCTGCAAAATCATTTCAGACACATCAAATATTATTACATAGTCAAACTCCGATTACTTAAAATTTGAACTTTTAATTTAAACAGGCATTACATATATGTCAAATGGCTTCAATTTCAAAGAGTTTTTTTTATCATTACGAGATAAATAGTATAGTACATCAGACAGTATACAACGGTATCGTATATTGTGGGAGTTGAAAGAACACAAGGCAGTAAACAGAATTTCTCTGCTTGCAATAGATTTATGTTGTTGTTATAACTGCTTTCGTAAACCACAAATATTACTTATTTAAATTAAAAGAGCCAGTTTTACTCCTCTTCGTTTAATTTTTCATTTCAAATACCATGAAAATGAATAGATTGTTCAGTCATATTACCATATAAAATTCTCATCTAATAGCATCAGTATATATTATATATTAATTAACAATGATCTTAGGCTCCATTCAATAATTATATTATTCGTTGATAAATTCAACTAATTTTTACACATATTTATTTTCTAAAAGCATTCTTTTTTTTTTCTCCTCTATTTTCAAATATTTAGAATCAAATTTCAAATTTGTACCTTTGAATGAGCAATAGCAAGAGTATCGACCCAGACTCTCCAACCTCCATATTCTAAATAAACAGCATGAAAAAGAAGCTGTGCGAAGACGCGATAAACGAGTTCACTGATTGCTGCTTCATCTTCATTTTTCGGAAAAATGTAAGTCATTGAAATGAGCCATTCTTGCCATACACTCATTTGCAAAATCGTACGCCGATTATCTCGTGATCGTTCGCACATATGTAGTAAATCTTCCAAGAAAATTCGCTTCACCTAAACAGATAGAAATAAAAATTCAATTAACAAGAATATTCAGAGAGTAACATTATCTTCGTCTTCATTTTCAATGACGCTGTAAAATCAAAAAGTGAAAAAATAAATGAAATAAGCTTGAAAAATTTCCGATTCTTAAAATAATTCCTGGTGGTATCGAAATTTAGCAGAAACAATGTCAACAATTCCTGTCCAAGAAACTCACCTTCATTAATTCCAAATTATTCTCACTTTGTGTTATAAGGTTAGTAATAACTTTTAACAACGCTGGATTTTCAAATCTCATTACATCGCTGATCGATGCATGGGTCAAATAATTTATTGTTGGTGTCATCTGTTCAGTAAGTATTTCAAATAATACATTGTACGTTGCTAAAGTAAGATAACTTGAGTTCAACAATAGCCGATCAGTAATAAGCGATAATAAATTAAGACTATTCACTGAATCCATTTTTCGTCTGAAATAGTTGTAAAAAGCAATAAATCTATCGTTTTTTAATGAAATAAAAAAGTATTCAATCGAAATTAGCACTTATGACGTAATTCATTTAACAAGCAATACAATTTCAGCAAAAGAATATTGTTTTGGTTTGATGTCGGGTGTGAAAGGTTTGGTAGTTTTTTTTTTCTGTATTAAGAGTTTTGGTGTTCATAAGGTTGTTTTTTATTTTTATAATTTTTAAGTTTAGCACTTGACAGAGGACTATGTGATATCAATATCTTTCATTTTTTTTTCTCATTACAAAAAAGTAACGATTCAAAAATAAGCCTCACTTCAGAGTTGAGCGACATAAGAAATAACCAAATATTTTTAAAGCCGGTATACGAATAAGTTCATTAGCAGAATTGATCAATTTGAACACAACTGCAAGGCCTCTCTTGCGATCAAATGCCGGTACCATTGCCGCTGGTTTTTCAGAAAGTAACCGCATTGTAAGGGTCAATACATCATATAGATTATCATCCTTTAAAATTTTTATTCCAAATTATTTTCAAATCTCATAAAAATAAATAAATAATAGTCATCATGAAAAACTTCTAACTATTTAACATATGAATGTAACACTTTGTGCGAAAAAAAAGTTATTACTTAACAATCTATGCATCTTAAACCATATTAAATATAGTCATTGTTTGTTAAACAGATCAGCTCTTTTCGGAAATTGTTCATCAAAAAAAGAAAAAAAAAAAAAATGAAATTTATCGATTACTTCGTTTACAGTGGCGATGAAATTTAATAATGCGTTGAATTCACCATCTCGATTCATAGTGCCACTCTCCTTGGGATCTGGCATACATATCAACCGAGAAATGAAAGTCAACATATGCGCACGTATAGTTATCACCTCATTCCTATCAATGAATATCAACATCGAAAAAAGAAACGGAAAACAATGTCTCAAAATTAATAAATAAGTTTTATCAATCTCATCTAGTGGATTTATCTCTTAAAATAAGCGAAATCACTTTATGATACAAATATTCAATTTCATAAAATCCATTTATGAAATTTCATATTCAAATATCAATTTATTGACAATCAATTAATAGCCATTTATCTCTAAGGAATGCTTTCTTCAATGTTCAAAAGTGAGATCCCTTAAAAATCTTTCCAGGATAAAAATAAATTCAAAAAAAAAAAAGACAAAATTGGAATGCTAACCGAGATGGTCTTCCTTCACGGTTAATTACATTGTACAGCGAAGGTGAACGTGGCATAACAACCCAATAGTAGATTCTGATAGCATGAAGCACCTCAACTACAGTGGCACAACGCTGTACAATCAGTATGGAATTGGCGCATGTCAAAAATTCGCTTGCCAAAAAGTAATATAATTGAACTTGTATCTAAAATAACCATTACTATCCAACGACAATTATAATCGGTGCCGTAAAAGTATTTACTATTCGAAGATATGTTAATTCATACTAAACTTGCTACATGAAATGTTATTATAATAGAAGACATAAGATTAGAACCAATTTAACAAAATATATGCAAGAGAATTCCAAGATTCTTGCCTTTGGAAATACAATTTTTTAAATAAATAAATATTAGTGAGAAGTAGCGAAGGAACTAATATTTACCGCTGGATTAGCTCTGCTCCAAAGTTCAGGATTGAAAAGAATATAGTCGAAAAGATGCTTCAATAATGGTGTTCCCGAGGGAAATGCCATTAGATATTTCGCAATATCAATTAAAATTTCCAATACATTCTGACTAAGATTTGAAGGCGACGACTGGAATAGTATATCATCTATCATTATAATCAACATTAATCACAATATTACATTGGTTGCTGTTCAATTCCTACAAAAATTAAAAAAAATTAAGACAAACTAACTTCATGTAAGGCTTGAGAAATGATGAGAAACGCTCTGCTGTGATACAGTTGCTGGGGGGCATTTGAAGCAGTTCTTAGCAAAAGCGATATGGCTGACAGTAATTTCGAGCTAAAACATTTACTCAGCATTTGTAAAATTTTTACTTTTGAAATATTAAAGTTTTTTTTAAAAAAATGTACTATAACAGGGCGATGCAATGTTCAGAATAAGTCCATGATGAGAAAACTATTTTTTTAAATCTTCAATTTCACCTAATAATGATGAAGATTAAATGGTTTAATGAAGAGCAAGGCAATAGATAACCAAGTAACTTTAGCTATCGGTGTTACAATCTTCACTTAAATACTCTTCATAGAAAAATTGGAGAAAATTGATAATCCAAAGAAAGAAGATCATTCAACTCTAGGCTACATGTTCTTGGTATTTTTTTTTCTCTCCAGAATAAACTGTTTTAAACAAAATTCCTTTTCAGAAAAATCATTATTTAGCAATACATAATGCACTTAGCATCTGAATCGTGTTCTTGTTTAGTGGCTCATTTCAGTCAGAAAAGAAGAGAGTCCCAAAATCAAAATCAAAAGCCACAATAATTCTACTAAATCCACATCAAATTACGAGATTCATTAAAAAGCAACCTAATCTGTTTTGATACTTGAATTAATTCTGGCCTCATTTTCATTACAAAAAGCAATAAGAAACAATTTGAAATACAGCATCCTTTTATTATCTTTAATCAGCGTTAATTTTTTTCCAAAAAAAAAAAAAAAAAAAAAAAAAAGAAAATTGAATTGAAGGTACTAGAAAAGGAAAAGAAAATTTCAATTCCTCAAAATCTGTCAAAAGAGAAGACAAATTTCTGTAGCAGATCATTGTTAAAAGATGAACTGAGTATCAAAATTTACAAAGAAAAAGTATTTTGGAGAATTTAATTTTTCAAAAAATCTGAATTGTTATTCAGACTCTTCGAAAAGAATTATCAACTACGAATGATGAATACGACAACTGTGAGGAAAAAAAAAAAAGAGAGATGAGGTAGGATGATAAGGTGAATGTTGCAGAATCGGTGGAAATCAATCAGCACATAGCAAAAAGCGAAGATAATAAATAGAAAAACACGTACTAGCAAATATTAACAAGATTATAATAGAAAGATGTCTGATATATGATGGAAAATATAAATGAATAATTAGATGAGAAAAATATTCTAGTCTTAATTACATCATATCCCTTTTTTTTTTGTAATGACTGTACAAGTTCTAACGTTTTGATATGAGATATAAAAAAGTTCATTTCTCCATGTAATTTTTCAATAGAATGGAATTTAAAACAATGAAAAATTACCAAACGTCAACTTTTCGAACATTTTCTTCATATTGAGGAAAGTCTAATTGTGAAAATAGAGGCAAAAGCATCTGTATACCACCTAAGGAATGTAACGAATTGTGAATTGAATAAGTTTTTACCACTTCGACACCCTAAAAAAAAATTAGCGAGGAAAATTCAAGCGGCAAAATAAAACTGCTTATTAAATATTGCTTTAAAGAAATGACATATTTATTTTAAAAAAAATATATATATTTAAGAACTGATGAAAATATGACCTGTTTCATGATGGCATGTGGAATCTGCACAAAATACGGAGCACTTGTTTTAGATGCTGAATGTAAGCACAACTGTCCGTCACAATTCTTCGGTGAATACGCTATCACAATGGCAGCATTGAGCCTTCCATCAAATATAAACTAAAATGTACAAGTTATCCCGTGTATGCAAAAGTTATGATAATGCAAACTCAACTCATCATAATACACACCTTTTTATAGTCATCAGACAAATCAGTTTCAGCTTCATGTAAAAAACGACTTTGATACGATGGTCCCAAACAAAAGATTGCATTAGCCTGTTGCGCATTTACGGCTTCCGAAAATACATATAATGCTGCTGTCTGCCCACAGAACGGTTCTTCGCCATCGGGACCGCATCCAATACTACATTTGTCAAAATGTTCTGTTGTTGAAACAAACCTGAAAAAGAATTCTTTCTTTTTTTTCAACATGTCATCACTAATTCAATGATGAAAAGCACATGAAAAAAGATAATTATTGAAAACAATCGGAGAGAAGTAAATGAATACCATGGTACGTCGAAAGACTCAATCATTTGTCCATCCACAAAGCACTGAATTTCATTCTTTGACCAACGAGAGTAAATATGTGAAATTGTAACATGATGCCACCTAAATAAAAGCTCAATATAACTATTAATACTAAAACATTCTTCATGAATGGTAGGAAAAAAAAACCTTCTCGGTGTCAATTCAAATCTTATACATCGTGTTGTTTCCTTGCCTACGGCTTTAATACAACTGATAACCAAGCAATTGCCCATAATATAACAGTTGTAGCCAAGTCCTTTTGTGGTTCGAAAACTGAAAAACTTCTGCTGATGAAATAAAAGAAAAATCAAAAAGGATGAAATTTTCCAGTTAAGGTTAATTATTTAAATCAACAATAAAAGATCTCCTAAATAATGAAAATAATAAATAAAATCCATGCATACCAATATATATAAGGACGCTCCTTTTCGAAATTGACGCTATTTAAAGGATCCATTTTCAACCATGTACAAAAACTCCAGCCATTCTGATAAGGCCATTTGATCAGTGGGGGTAATGCAATACCCTTAAAATTTCAAAATAACGGATATATTTCATCATTCAAATATATTTCATCATTCAATTTACCTGCTCATTACTTTTTATTTTGTCATTAGTAATTCTTTTGAAATTGAAATAAGAAACTAACTGCACTATGCACACCAGGAAACGAGAAGAAAACATCAGCACCATCGCGCTTTGGCATTTCTCTCAGCACATCCAAAAGTTTGGTCGAATTCTTACGCTGTAATTTAATTTATAGCAACGTTTATATTGAAAGAAGTATTAAAAAACTGTTGCTCGATATTGACACTTATTCAACAATACTGTAATGGAAAAAATATATACACATACCCATTTCTTATTTACTGCTTTCAAAGCCCGAAGAAATCGTTTAGTCTCTTTAACAGTGATACTGTAAGTGGTAAGCACTCCAAGAAGCTGTACCAATAAATCCGAGACGACTGCATCACTATCTGACAGACGATCCAGAATCTAAAATTCCACAGAAAATTCAATTTATCAGAAAACAATGCATATCTCGGGAAAAATTTGAGCAAAATTACCTCTAAAACAAGGCCAATACTTGAGCAAGCTTGCATATTACGTGCGCTTTTCCTGACAACACCAATGAATACACTCCATACTTCTGCCTAAAAGATACTACTACATATGATTTAGACAAATATTTGATGAATTTAGAACACAATCTGAGGTATTGCAAACTTTTCGAAAAAGATAAAACCAACACAAAAACAAATTAATAACTGCGGAAAATTATTGAGGATAATGTTAATCTGAAGATTATTGAGAATTCTGTTAACCGATGAGAAAATGATAAAGTAAACCTCTAAATGAGATGGAGCTGCATCTAATAAATGCAATAGACGAATAATATTCTTGGGATCTTCGATGATAAATTTTGATTCAATATCGAATGCTCCACCAACAAGCTAGAAAAAAGGGATTGTTACGACTGCGAAAGAAAACCAAATCCTTTATTTAGAAATGAATTTATACACTGTTAATATACTACCACACTTTTCCCAATTTTAATAAAACATTTAAACTGACCACATTGAAGATTGAATCAACAATTTCTTTATGTGTAAGAGTTTTGTCTTGTAATCCCTGTTGCAATCTTTGAAACGTCTCGTCAGGCGTTTCATCTACCGAGTGAATGACTACGGTGTTATTTTCTGCTTTATTCTTAACCAAGTTAATTTGTTTTTCGAAACTTTGCACAACCTGAAAAACAAATTTTAGGAGAAGTGTTCGCAATTTTTATGTGATCACTTTTTTGCGAATTGAATTTAATTTTATTTATACTAAGATATTCAAATTTTGCTTGAATTTTGCTTTCATCTCTTCGAAAAATCTGCTCTGAGCTGCTCAGATGGGTAATATCATGGCTTTCATACAAATTGCTGTAATCTTTCAGTGTCACGTTCAAATTTTCGTTCATATTATTCGATAATATTTCAGCCTATACTATTTTCAAACGAAAATGATATATAAAAAGAGACGGAAAAATTCACCGTATATAGAATATTAGGACGAGCAAAAATGCAAGAATAATTTTCAAGAATACATGTATAGCCAAGAATATGTCAAACCGCACATACTTTTAATTTAATGATGCTAATAAGAAAGAGAAAGAGAGAAAGAAAGATGTTGAATTCCAATATTTCTCAACTTTTTTAAAAATAGTCCAACATAGGAAATAGTCGATTATGGGATGAATGTTTAGTAAACGTTCTTACATTTTGATCTAAACAGTACTAATTTTTTTGTACTTTTATGGTTCTTTTTTTCCTCTGTCCCTTCATTCGTTCAAAAAGAAAAAAACTGAATTACTCATAAGACTATAATTAGATGAATTATATCTAAAATAAAGCAAAATACCTGTTCAATCTGCTCTTTTTTTAAACATTTATCATCTTCATTTTGGGCATCAGTAACTTCTTTTTCGCTATGATTTTCAATATTATCATCTACGGTTTCTTTCAATATACTGCTGCAAGAAACATCGTCAGCAGCTGATGTTGTACTTCTTTCGTCCAATCTAACATCCTCCATTTCACCTTCACTTTCAGCATCACATAAATTCTGCAAAATTTTTTATTACAAAATTTGCATTCATTTGATTTTTGATATAATCCCTTTGCCATTGCCATATTTATTTAATTTTTTTAATCAGTAATATGTTAAAGTAGCTCTCGTGTAACTGAATCTGAATCACATGTATTCGAAATACTGATTTAATAATTAATTAGACAAGAGACCAATTATAATTATTATATCAATATTCCCGCAAATTCATCGTCTCAAATATATATCACAATCTTATTGTAGTATATATTAAATCAGAAAAATAATAGCGATAATAATTCGATATGCTAGGCTAAACAGGAGCAAATTACCTGTACATGTCCAGCAGTATCACAATTCTTCGAATTTCCACTATCAACTGCAACTATCTCAGGCTTACTATCAGTAATATCGGGTGCAGACATTCTCGATTATTCCACCACGGCAGGTTGCTCCTGCCTCCTTCTTTTCTCTTTTCTTCTCTGAAAGTAAACTAAATTTGAATGAAATCAAATATCGCGCAACGCATTCACACAAATAAGTACTTCTATAATTTGCGTAGCGCTTGTCGTCTATGTGAATTTCTTTTTTTGCATGCAAATAATGTTACTAAATAAAACATAAATTTATCATCAAATTATACAACTTGAAATATTTTCAATATTATTTTATAAAATGACGAAAAATACTTGATCCATATACATACAAACATCACGTTCATAAATAATAACTCGTACGTTGTACGTCATTTCTCAGCCAGTAAAGTACCATTATTATGATTTCCATATTAGATCACTCCTTACATCTTTCCAACGTAAAATTATGAGAAAAAATTATGAAAGAAAAATTTCTATTTATACAAATATGGAAATATCAACTCCCACGCAATATCTCGTACATGTACTCATATTCATATTGCGTCATGTCATTCATCTACGAACAAAAGGCCATTATTGTTGGTCACATTAGGTCACTTCTTTTTTTCAAAATAACTACGTCAACAATCCACGTAACACGTGACAACTATTCCACCATCAGCGTGAAGGCAATATTGACTAGTGATTGAAAAGACTTACGTGTGGCGAAATGTACTGCCCGGTGTGAGATACACTTTGCTATGACAATAAACAAACTTCGTTGTGGACAAGGTCAAGTGACCCAGGTCAGTAGAGGCTTGTTGTAGGTCATTCATTACGGATGGCTTATTTATACGGTAATTATACAGTACCGAGCTCGACAATCCAGCAATCGCTTCAACTAGGACTTGTTGTCCAATGTCCAAATTGCTGTTCACGTTTCTGCGCACCATTTCCTGATCATTTCAACAATTCTCACTCAACATTCATTTATCCACAAGTTTGTTTCTTCTATTTTTGATTCATAGTATAATTATGGATCAAAGATGAAATTTTGAATTTTTCGTATAAAAATATGTATTCTATTTAAAGAATGAGAATTTGGATCCTCGGCAGAATAATGATGTAGTAGGAGAGTAAAAGTGGGCCAAGAAGCAGGCCAAATGACTTGGCAACATATAGAGGATTGTGATTTTGATTTCAGGATGCTAAATATACAATGCCAAACTATTTGACAAAGATAGATATCGATAGATGGACAGATAATAATTGGATAAAGATAGACATTAGTTAGATGGGAATAAATATTACTTTAAAAGTTACTGTTCTGAATATGATTTTTGATGAATGTTAAGGAAATAATAAACAAAAAGGACATGGATAAATATGTGAAAAATATCAATTTTTTGTAGATTCAGAATGTTTATGTGTTCCTTTTTTGATTATTTTCCCTTCTTCCTTTTCATTTTTATGGAAGAAAATCAGAATTTTCAGTTGTATACTAGCTTTTCTTTCCACTTTTTCTTCATTTTTATTTTTATTTCTCTCGTATACAGTTGATATATACTATAAAAATATAGTAATAATGCAATACAAATAATGAAAGTTGCAACCATTAAACAGATATGAATTTGCTCACTTTTTTTTTTTCATTTTTTTATTTTTTCCAGCAATGGCCGCAAAATGTTACATATTCACATGGGTCGAACTTCCAGTACATGCAACCATTTATTCAATATCCCAATTCACAAAATGGCATGCAGTCAATATTTCATCCATCGACACTTCCCAATTGTTATTTACCCGCTATAAATCAACAACATCAAGAAATGATAGGTGATATTAACAGCAGACAAAATGTTTCACAGTATGCTGTAGATATGGATGATATCATTCATCGGATACGTGATATTATTATCGATATCTTAAATTCAGCTATATGCAAGGTGAGAATTAACTTCGAAGTAAGGAACATTGTCATAAGTTATTCGATACATTAGCAGAATATATTGTCACTTTTAATTTTACTTATCTTTTTCGCAGAATACACACACGATTTCGTCAGCTTATTATTTTATATATTGTATCTTTTACATTATCGCGTTACTTAGTAACGATTGAATCCAAATGCATACAAAAGAAGTGTCGAATTTTTCCTTATCTTGAAAAATTTTTTTTATCTAAGAATTCGTTTTTTTTTTTTATTTTTTGAATTTCATGACATTATTTCGATTTTTTAGTATGGTGTTACCATTCCCCAGCTAATGATCTTGTTAAAACAGTCATGTGCAAATTACAATATATTATTGCCGTCATCTATAATTAATAACTTCAAAGAATTTTTGCATTGCAAAATGACCGATTATGTCGAGATTCAAGATGATCTCTGTCGTTGTTACATTCCAACGCTTTCTATTCAAGTAAGAAATTTTGTGTATTGTAATCCCTTTATTATTTATCTTGAATTAATTATTAGGCTTATCCATCAAGACTATATATTCCCAAAGATGTTAGCTGTAGTCATTTATGGTGATTTTATGTTAATTTAATTTTTATTTTCTAGAACCTTTATTAAATTTTCAGTGTAATTGCAACAATTTTTTCTTCATGCTTGACAAACTCTTATTTATATCGTGGTAAAAAAAATAATTAAAAGATATAAAATAGTGAAGAAAATGGAAAAAAGTATCATAAAATAGTAAAGGTTAAAAAATAGCAACTGTCACAGATCTTCTATGACCGTGACAATGTTTGTGGGTTCTTGGATTCTGTTCTCGATCTTCTTAACCGTGAAAATTATTGAGAGTTCTTTCTTATTGTTTTGTTCTCGAAACCTCAAACTTGGGTAATTAAACCTTTATTATAAAATATGATAACACGACAATACATCACAAATACAATATCAATACAACTAATTGACCTCGCGGTAGCACATCCTTTGACAATAAACTATGGTCAGGACCCTCTTCTTATTTATAGAGGGAGGATCCGGCTGGAATTTGATCACAATAAGGCGCTATTTTTAGCGCCTGAGAGCGCGTCTTTTTTGGCGCGTAACCTTGACTACAACAAAAGAATAAAGCACAAAGCCATTTGATCTATAAACAAAGAAACATTCACATCCGATAAAATTAACAATCATTTGAAAATCAGGAATCACTTATTTTCTTATACTCTTCGCGATTTCAGCGACAGCAACCAAAAGTTCATTCCAGCAAACTATTATTTGGAGTTTAATGGGAAATTGATAAAGGAGTTGAACACAAGTAAAGGAACCAAGTAATGATAGTATCTCTAATAAAAGCCTAACGCAAATTTGTAAGAAATGGTCGAGCGCAACTCGATAATTCTTGGTCGAAAATCTTATAAAATTTGGATTCAAAGGATTAACTTGAAAATTTGGAAATACGACTTTTTTTCCAAATAGTACATTCTCTCCCTTTCACCATTTAGTCCAACTTACCATTATCTCATGCGAGTATAGAGAAATAACTATCGCCAAATTTAATTTTGTCATTTTGCTGAGGTAAAATCGAAAAATGCAGGGCGTTAAGAATAAGGACTAAGAATGCGATAAAAGAGGTGAACATATAGATTGAATAACCATTAATTAAATTATGTTAAATGAGGAACTTTATTTTCCACCATAATCCATTTTATTGTAACATGTTTGTTCTATCCGTATAATAAGCTTTTTTTTTGCAGAAATCAAATATTTATTTTCAGGAAGAAAGCATTTCGAGTTCATCAACTTGTGGAAGTGCAGCCAATCGGTCTAAAACACCTCCTGCTGCTTTGATGAGCGAAATTACGCCAGCTATTGCTGCAAATGCAAGTTCTTCGACAAATCAAATGGAAAAAGTCATATTGGAAAAGGAAGATGTAAAGGAAAAGATTTTATATAGAAATACAGAGAAGCCTTCATTTAGCCCTACTAAAGTTCAAGACAATAAGGTAAAGATGAAATGAAATTATTTTTGGTGCAGTGATTTTATGAGTCTTTTGAATTATATATTGGATCTTCTATAATTCCAGAAATATATAATGGATAAGTGTATAGATATTTTAAAAAACTATAAATGTGGATAATATGGATAAGATTTCTCTTATCCATATTGACAAGACAATCAAATATCTCATAATCTTTGTTCAAGTTACTGAAACATTTGTAGACTTGACCATATTTTAAATAGTTTTTATTTTATATCAAGTTTAATATTCTCAAATGTTTAGAACGAGCAGTTTTGTGATGTAACAAAAAGGCAGCATAGAAATGGTGACGTTAATAAAATGATTTTGGCTGATCGAGTAATTCTTGATGACGAGAGAGAATCTAATGGATTGCACAGGCATATCGAAAATAATGCAGTAATCGAACATTCATTTACGTAAGTTTAGAATTCAAGACGATTCACGATTGTGTCACTCATAAGCTAATTTTTAAAGATGACTTTCTTGAAAGATATAGAAAATATGTGATGAATCAGTAGTTTATTTCAGCTTGAAATTCAAAATAGAAATTTAAGGATAATTTTTGTGCGATATATTCCGTAATTCAACTTGGCTCTTCCAGGAAGAACGATTTGACTAAGATTATGAAGGAATGGAAAGAAATTTTTGTTGGTGACATAAAAGAACTGATTAGATATTTACGAATGGTAGATGATTATTTTCAAGGGAGCGATGGCGGGTTTACTTTATCAAAATTCAAGGTTTATCTTTCTTTTGCGAAATTTATGAAGAAATATTCATGAAAAATATTCGTTACTGATATATATGTATGTACGCAGGAAGTGTTTGGGGAATTGAATAAGCGATGGGAATTTTGTGATATTGATTTGGTTGAGATGGGTATAATAAATATTATGCATAATTTTGATTTGGATGATGAACCCGTGCTCATCGTCAATCCAATCATCAGGTATTCATTTATTCTTTCCTTTTTATGAATAGCTGGTTTTTGTTATATGCCTATCTCTTAATAGTCATGAGAGAAATAAATCAATATAGAATTTTTTTTGCAGAGAAATGAAATTCCCAGAAATGATTAAACTTGCTACAGAAATCTATAATTTACTATCAAAATTGCTGAAATCTATGCATTCCGTGAAAGTTGATGTTGTCGTCCGTACAGTGGTAAATGTTTAATTTTGTTAAAAAAGCCGGAGATATCAAAAATTGATTCAAAATAGATTAGAGAATAAGATATAATACAAATTTCAGAACTTTGGTATTAATGACAGAAAAACGATAGATGAAAAGTATGTTCTGTTATGGGAAGTACTCAGCGACTCTCAGTTTCAAGATGTATTTATTATTGATGTTTTACAAAAGCAGAATGAAGGTAAACTGAAGTAAACTTGAATTGTTGTAAAAATAGAATTATGCATAGACATGTTTAAACTTTTATTCAAGAAATCTTTTTTGTAATTGTTCATGGGCTAAAGATTTTATCCACTCAACTTTTTTTTTCTTTATATTTATATTGTGTTGCATGGATCCGAAACATAAAATTGATGAAATTGAAATATTGATGTAGTAGTCGAACACATTAACAACTTAACAATTACATCAAGATTAAAATACTAACCACGAATTTTCAGAATATGGTTTTGATATAATGGTACAACTCAATTCGAATTTAAATCTGTCCGGAATATTTGCTGAGTAGCATTTCTAAAGAAAAAGAAAAATTTATCGGTATTTTTGTTGGTAAAATAGAATGTATCGATAAATCTACAGTTAATAATCTGAGATTGCAGTATGTATTCAGTTCTTGAAGGAATTCTGTATTTTGTTCCAGCTGGTAATTTTTTTTTTCCTTGTAAATAACATTACTTATTTGAAAGTTATGATATTCGTCATTAGTTACTTTTCTATGCTATTAGGTTGTTTTTACTTGATTTTTTTATATCTGAAGTGATGACTGTAGAATCATTAACTGTATGCCTATCCAATTAATACTTTGAATTTTGTATTTTTCTACACTTTTTCTACGAATTGATTGTTTTCATTTTGAAGGCTAATTCCAAGTTGGTGTTTTATCCGTTGCTTTTACAAGTTTATGATTTATTCGTTGCCTTAACTCATCTGTATATGTGTTTATATTTCCGATTTTTTGTCCGGCCATTTTGAAAGAGTAATTTGAATGTATATGAATGAATTATACTACTTTGTTTTTATCGAAAAGTTTGAAAGACTGCTTTTTTTCTTATATTTACGAGAAAGATTTATTTTGAATAACATTTATTTGCATTCAATTTCATGCTGTGTTATCGTTGCTGAGAGTTTCAATTTAACAGTTACTAGTATCTGCAGTGCAGTTATTTTCCTCTTCAAATCCCATAATATTTTGCATCCTTGTTTTTATGAACAGTATCATTGAAAAAAGTTATTGCGGCTGTCTAGGCTGAGTTTGACATCAAAATATTTTTAAAAATGCCATAACTTCCATCAATAATATTTGCCGTATTTTATTTTTGAATGAACGAACAGGTCTGTACTGTAAAATGCTATTAATCATGAATTGATTATAAAGAGTAGCTATAAGTTCCATTCATAATCGTCATTATCATCTTCTTTTTTAAGATAAATTTAATTAATTTCGGAGAGCGATCCCAAACTCGGAGATGATATTGATCGAGATCAAAATACTTTATCCTTTTTTCTTTTTCATTTTTGCAGAGATTATATCTTGAGAGATTTGGTATCGATGTTATCACAGAAGGAATTATTTAATAAGAAGGATGTTTACCTTCCAATCACATATTATCAAATCAATTTTCCAAAAATTGTGGTGTGGAGTGAATAATTGTCGATTGATGTTGTCTCCGGTAGAAATGTCAAGAAAGAAGCCACTAATTATCATTTTGGGCTGTACCGGTACTGGCAAAAGTGATCTAGGCATTGCAGTAGCAAAAAATTTCAATGGTGAAGTAATCAGTGCTGATTCGATGCAGATTTATAAAGGTTAGAAGCATTTTTAAGTCCCGGAAATCAGGAAATATTATTTATTGATAAAAATTAAAGGCGGTAATATATCGTTATAGTTTATTCGTGCATATCTTGTTATGAGGATTAATCAATAGTGAGTGATGTCAACGGTGTTTATTTTTCTCTCAAAAATAATTAATATAAGGTGCAGGTGAACCCGCGTAGTCCCATATGTGATAAGTATCAACAAATATCTACTGATAAATTGGCCCAGTTACATGGTATTTTATAAAGGAGTTCCCTTTATAAAAACTTAATGATGTTCTATAATACCATAGAGATCTATGGCTTCTATGTGCTCTTTTATTCCATATCCTTTATTTTTATACCAATTATATTCAGTACGTTATATTGATGACCGCAAGGGAGCGTAAAACTTTCTTAGCAAAGTTAACAATAATAAATGAGAATCTTGAAATATTAAAAGCAGTAGAATAAAAAGACGGGAGGTAAAAATTTTTTATTCTGTAGATGCAAAATCATCTGCCGCAAATCTTTTGATTTTGCGAGATAGTTTGTTTATGCAATATAAAAAAGATGATACGATTGAAAACAGTCATATATACAATGTTATGGTAGATAAGGAACAGAAAAAAGATAACTCAAGTTTTTGTATTTTTGTACTTAATTGACACTTTCACACGTCGTACATTTTGCAGGATATTCACGAATTTTTTTTTGATTTTCAATAAGGAAGAAATAAAATCTCTTAATGTTTCGGTTCTAAGTATCGAGAAGTTATTTTTAGGTTTGGATATTGCTACGAACAAAGTGTCACAAAAAGATATGAACGACGTAACACATCATATGATAAGCTTTGTTGAGCCTTCCACTTCTACGTATAATGTACATCAGTAAGTACCATTTGTTAAATTGACTTCAATTTCTTAAGGAATTCATCTTATAATTGCTTTCAGATTCACCAACAAAGTTCTGCCTTTATTGGAACATCTTTGGAATGCTGGCAAATTACCTGTTATTGTTGGCGGTACAGGATATTACATCGAAGGGATTTTATTCAAAGATAGTTTGATACCAACAAACACATACGGTACCGATTTTCTGAACTTTTTTCTTTGCAATTAAATTCCCAATAAGGGTTGAATTTCTTCAGACTTTAATATATGATTTCATCGTTTTGAAGATTTTCTAAAATCACTTTTAATTCCATTCGATTTTTCAAATGATTAACGAAAACTTCAAACTTACATTGACTATTATAAATAATGGACTAGTATTTAGGAATTTCTGATATGGCATAGTTATATACTTTGATTTTGTCCAGTAAAAGATATACTTAGTATTTCATTATCGCCATTTTCATTTTGCCGAAAATGATTATTGGATTCTTAATGACTATTCTTTCAAAACTTTTACTGATTTATTTAATAGATGCTAAGGATGATTTCGATGATCTCTCAGATGATGAAGTTTATGAATTATTGAAACAGGTCGATTTGAAATCTGCAATGCAAGTAAGCTACATTCTGCCATTTTTTGTTTATCATTAACATCGTTGACAAAGTTTAGAATTTTACTTTTTTATACATCTAGCTGGTAATCATTTTTGGTTTTGATAATTCTGTGTTTATTGTGAATATCGAATACTTTTTGAAATTATGCACGATACAATGTGGTGAAATGTGAAATGCGCAGTAAGCTTAAAAATTCATCCATTACAATAGTTCAAGTATAGCTTTCTCTGTTTGCTATAAGAAATGTTATGAAAATTGTCACTGGTAAATTTGTCTACCTTCCAGGTGCATAAAAACAATCGTTTCCGTGTTGTTCGTGCTTTACAAATTTATTATGCAACGGGACAGCGTAAAAGTGACTATTTGGAGGAGCAACGAAAATTAAAATTAGACGAAAGGCTGCGTTTTACAAATGTGTTATTTTTTATTTTGGATGCTCATAAAGAATTTCTGGAAAAACGAATTAATGAAAGAGTTTCAAAAATGATCGAAAAAGGATTAAGAAAAGAAATTGAAGACTTTTATGAACAAGTAAAATTATTTTCTCGAATTTTCTTCATTGATCTCTATGATAAAATAGCGTGACAGTTATGCTGGCAATATATAATATGACGAAGATAAGTTGGGACGACAAATAAAAAAAGTTAAACTGAAGAGATCTTGTAAGATGATAATTCTTTCACCGTTTAGATGTAAATGTAAATAAAGATAAGTATGATAGTATTTCAGAATAAGAGAGATATAGTTATGGAAAATTTTAAAATGCATTTAATTCGATAAAGGAATCTGCAGTTGAGCTTAGGATCGTTTTAGCTAAAGAGCTTAAACTATTATTATATTATTATTATTATTATTATAAATCAGACAAATATATGCTAAATAGATTAATCTATTGTTATATTTGTATAACATTAGTTATCATATATCTGAAGTTAATTATATCCTGTCACTTGTATCACTATGTTAATGTTATCTAATCACCTTCATTACCGTATGAATACTACTCTATCATTTATCTTCCTTCGCTTAGCACTTCCGGATCATCTACATCATTCTGATTTATCAAATCTTGATCATGACCTATAATATTGCTAACTCTGTTTTTGCATCAAATAGATTACTGGAAAAAGGAAATGCAGAAATTTAGATGGAATCTAAAATTACAAACTGAACTAAAAAAATTATAATGGCTTTTTCTATTGTTTTAATTCATTACGAATAAAATTGTTGCAGTACCGTCATTGTCTCACAGCTTATGGAGTGGCTCAATCGATTGCAATAAAGGAATTCCATGATTATCTACAGTTAACTCCAAATGAACGATATACGGAATTGGGTGATAAACTGTTCAACGAAGGTTGTGAAGCTCTAAAATTGCACACGCGGCAGTATTCACGAAGACAGCGGCGATGGATTAAGCAGCATTTGTTTGGAGGAAGTACTTCAATAGAGGTTAGCATTAAATTCATCTTTTCTCATGCTTTTTATAATCAAAATTAAGATTTTGTAACGATGTATAATGTACTGGTTAATATTCAATTGAAGGACATATGTTTAAACTATCATTTTTACTTTTAGCGACATTCAGTTTCGTTGCAGTTTTTATTTCAGTCCACTAATATAGCATTTTTGGATACTTCGAAGGATTTTCATGATATTGTAGTCCCTAATGCGCTGAATAGAATCGATCAGTTTCTAAATATTGTTAATGACGATGTTTTTCTGAAGCAAGTTAATGCTGAAAAAATTCAACTCTTAACAGTTGATTTTGACTACAGGAGATCAGCTAACCAAGTCAGGATGTTCACTTTTTGTTTTTTATTTTTTCGAAAATTTATGAAATATTTTCTGAAAATTTTATGAAAAATTGTTGTACTTCCTAAGAACGAATTGATGAGCATAAAATATTGAGCATCTGTTATCTAAGCTTTCATTTATTTATTGTCTGCAAATAGTGTTATCATTCATCATTATTTCAGGTTTATCACTGTGAAACATGTAAAATTGATGTACATGGTAAGGTAAATTGGGAAGCACATTTGAAAGGCAAAAAGCATCGGAAAATGCTTAATAACAATAACAGACATAAGAGTAAATCGATGAATCATATAGATAAAGGAGAACTATTTCAGTGCTCAAAGTCTATCAAAGATTAGAAACTTGTATTTTTTTGAATACATTTCTGGATAAATCATAGGAAATGATACGAAGAGATTACATATCTTTCTAAGAAAAAAATTGGAGATATCGATAATTTATTTCCTCTTAAAATGCTGATTTATCCAGTAATTCTTTTAAATTGGAGGAGAGAAGGAGGAAGTAAGATTAATGTAGGAAAATTTATCAAGTACGGCAATATGTCTCGCAATTATTACGCTATTATTTTTATGGCTTTAGATACGATGATGTGTTCGTTTATACTGTTTGTATGATAATTGATGATAAAAATATTGAATATTATTCTTCTTCCAATAGATAAAAGCTAATCAGTTACAAAGATTATCACTTTGCATGTTAGCATGATTGGTTTTTGATTACTGCTCAAAAAATGAAGTTCGGTTGTAAAGCTTAGTATTAATATGCTGAAATATTTGAAAGTTTAAAAATAGAGTATTTAATTCATTTCTCGAGCCATCATTTCGTTCGATTCATTTAACATGACACTTCGCAATAGGTTTGCCTCTGAAATATCTCTCCAATACTCTTAAAAAGTTTATCTCTGAAATTTCTTTTCAATGCTCTTGAAAAGTTTTTTTATTTTCTCAAAAAAAAAAACAGGGGAAACCATTATTTCTTGACAAGACCATAAATTATGGTTGTAATGCTGCTCATATAGGGGACCATCTAATTTCATCCATAACGGGAAGCTTCAAATCCTAACATTTCTTCCATCTTAACTTCTCGCTAGAAATATCAACCAATAATTATGTTTTATGCTTTTATATGTGATAACTTTAGGGTAGCAAAATTGTCGAAATTGAAGAATTATTAAGAAGCATAAAGTAAAAGTTTTCTTGGAAATCTGATGTAACAGTTGCAGAAAATCAATAAATTCCAACTGGGACAAACTGATAAATGTTAAAAGCATAAGCATATATCAAAGATTTTTTTTTTCAAAGAAAATAATCTAGGAAGAGAAATTTATGAATAAATCTCTAAATCTCAAAACTCTTTATTTGTATATTTTTAAGCCTATTTAAATGATTCATTTTTTCTTTTTCTTTTTCTTTTTTTTTTTTTTCTGCACTAAAATAAAAGGAATGTGAAACGATGTTGACATTAGGGAAGTGAAGAGTCATTTTTCGAGTGAATGAATAAATGTTATGGATGGATGGATGAATGAAAGCTAGTTTTTTATTAGCGGAATGAAATGGAATTTCAATTCTACTCGTTCACTTTTACAATTGTATATTCAAAACTAAATACGAGTGTAAAAAGCTTTTTGAAAAAAAAGAAAAAAAAGTTCTATCACTTATCAAGCACTTAGCAAAAGTTTGCTTACTTTATCCCTTTCACATTTGCCTAAACTATATAAGTTTTCTTTTTATAGGAAAAAAAAAAGAATTCTTTTTTTTTTTTTTTCACATCTTAACTCCATATTTGAAATGTATGTCTTCTTTCCTACAAATTATAGGTTATACTTAAAGATTCGTTCTTTTTTTTTCATTCCATAAACAATAGGCTATATTTAGATGTTTATAAATAGAAACTAAAAAGAAAAATAAATAAATGAAATATAGATTCGTAAAGTTCATAAACATTAATTGCATTTAAAAAAAAAGTGAAATTAGCGAAATTTATATTATCAGTATTAACAATTTCAATAATTTTAAATAAAGATGAAATTGTTGTACTGATTTTTGGGTATAATATGTAAAATTTTAATAATTTGATTTTAAATAGATAAAAGATCAATTTATGTCCACTATACCTAATCATTCTGGAGCATTTCGATATTAAACATCAAAACTTCAACTAATAAAAACGTTAGCAAAATGCATCATCAAAATTTCCATATATTTTGTTCAAAAAAAAAAAAAAGAAAAAATCTTATAACATAATTTTATAAAGATTTTTTTTTTCGAATTAATGCATAAATTTATTACAGGAATTGATTAGTTTAAT
Source organism: Onchocerca volvulus (assembly GCA_000499405.2). Classification (NCBI taxonomy): domain Eukaryota; kingdom Metazoa; phylum Nematoda; class Chromadorea; order Rhabditida; family Onchocercidae; genus Onchocerca; species Onchocerca volvulus. Next base: position 1,079,781 of record HG738139.1, on the reverse strand, counting down.
GTAAAATTTGTCGTTAACTTTTTTTTCATTTTACAATAAATTTTAGAATATTAGCAACATATATATTCTAACATTCGTATGATGCCGAATAATAATATCTTTTTCGGATGAAATGCAAAAATTTTGAAAACGAAAAAAATACAACTGATATTTTATTACTAAATATAGTAAATTAATACTTGCAAAAAAAAAAAGCTAATATTAAGAAACGGAAATTAAACTTGAAATTGTCTTGTTATAAATTTTATAAATAATCATATTATTTATAAATAATCATATTATCGACGAAAAAAAGAGATGATCTGTTGATGAAATGATTGTAAATTTACTAAGTATTGATTGTTTTACGAAATTTTTACTTCTATTTTTTACAAAAATATGAAAATATTTGAACAATATCAAATGTCACCACAATTTGCCAAACGATTGACGGAGACTATGGATGATTCAGTTGTGCAAAAAAAAAAAAGGGAAAACTACAACGAAGAAGAGAGAATGGATTGAAAAATAATCGAAAATGAATTTTTTATTTACTTTTTGAGAGTAACACAAAATTTTCCATCATTGTTGGACTTTTTCTCACTACAGTATTTCCATTTATTTATTTTATATTATATAGCAAAGAATTATCGTTGTATGAATAGTTTCTGAAATGATTACGTGACGGATGCCTTTACGAATGTTATTTACGTTCCAACATTGATGATATGATTGGAACGCATTTAGATTAAAAATTGATCGCTAGATGACAAATTACGGACTAATCAAATTACGTTACGTCTAATGCGTCACGTCTAGTTACGTCTAATGCTAGATGAATCACGATAGGAATAAAGCTGATGAAAATCATTAGCTATCTATTAGCACTATCATCCAATGATGAATAATTGATAGCTAATGATTTTTATCACTTTTATTACTATTCGATTACTAAAGATGAACTTTGATGCATTTTCATTTGAATAAAGAGCCAAGAAGCCAAGAGGAGAGATACTCCATCGATATATCTTCTGATAATTGTACCAAATGAAAGTAATTACCGGAATGAGAGAACGAAAAGACTGAAATTGATAAAAATGATAATGATAAGAATAATCCGGAATCGAATTATACACGTTTCTTTTGCCGTGTAAGAATTTGGTCGAATGCATCACTATTATTAGAAAGTGATAATGACTAATAATATGATTTTAATATCGTTGAATTAAATTAATGAATCTTTGGGTTAAAGATTAATTGCACATAATTTCCAATAACAATAATTTTCTAAATTTCAATAAAATATGCATATGTGCAATATATATATATATATATATATATATCAGTGTAAAAAGAATGTCGCATATTTCCATTTAATAAAACGTACTAATAATTACTGATAGGAATAATTGATGATAATTACTGATAGGAATAATTAATGATAATTATTGATAGTAAAATATCTTTGAAGGAGATGTGATTATTCCTCAAACTTTTCGTATGTCTTCTAGTATCATTTTATTATTTGCTTATGATATTTGAATTAATTCATATAAATACATTTTTCTCAATGTTGAGAATCAATACATATCACTGCACGATTGTTTCAATTCGAAAAATGCCTCGTAATTTAACTTCGTAATTTTTCTTTTCCTAACATTTATCATTAAAATCTATTAATTAATTATTGCTTTTAGCATAACATTTCTATGCTAGACACTTACATAAATAATTTCTAAATAATTAAAAAAAAACAAATCTTTCTAAAGATAAAAATTTACATGTCAATTTCAAAACTAACATGCCAAACGAGCCAAAAACAAAAGAAGGTCACATATCAACAAGACGAATATTTGAAGAAACTATTTTCGATGATGGAAAAATGGAAAGGTAAGATAGGAGATATATTATGCTTGGCCAATGTTTACGATATGTTCTAGACAGAAGGCAATCTGGCAATTACTTTTTCCTTATCACAAACTGATTATTTTGATTGAGTACAAAATTTTACTTAGGCATGAAATAGAAGAAAGTGATCATGAAGAGTATTATTATGTGGATACGCTATCCGAAACGAATACTTCAACTGATACTATCACGCTTACTAATACTATACCATCAGATGGATGGGAAGATATCTTTGTAAGTTACTTGTAACAAAATCTTATCAAATCACTATTTTCTTATCTGGCTAATTTTTCTATTTACTGAATAATTAGTGGAAGTTACTTTACGTGAAAGTTTCAATCAGTTACGCAAAATTGAAGTTGAAAGTTGACGAAATAAGTTGTGATGATTGAAAATTGACAATTTTCACTTCGGCAATAACACTTCTGGATAATTAATCCCAAATTTATGGAGGATATTGGAAAAGAAAATTAGCTATAGCATTAAATATATGCATGTATTGCATCTTTTTTAGCAAAATAAATGAATTATAAATAATCATTTCAATTTCTATTTAATAGTAATCAAATGAATATTATTCATTTTATATAATTAAGTCTTGAAAGGAGGAACTTGCTGATATGATAAGATAATAATAGATGAAGGAATACCACAATTAATCAATATGTTCAAAATGTTTGATATGCTAAATGAAGAAGGAGAAAAGAAAAAAAAATTGAATGATCAATTTTTGGATCAATTCCTCTCGAGAATTGAAAGAAAAATGAGTTTGTCCTGGGAATAAGCGCTTCTATTTCGATGTCAATGGAAAGAAATATTTTTGCTCAACGATGCGTTCTCCTAGTTTTTTCGGAAAAAGAAATAAATCAAGCAGATATTTTGCCTGCCATAGAGCTGGAATAGCCATTGAAGGAATGGAATTGATGTCTAGTGAGATGAGAGAATAATCTAGAGTAGGCTAACATTTAGCTAGGCTAATATTTAGCTAGGCCAATATTTAACAAGCCTAGATTAATAGAGGAAGATGATTTCTCGAAATATCCAAATGCATGTTCCACTTCATTTCCTCCTTACTCCTTACTCTTTGACTGGTGTCTTTTTTCTTTTCAATCTTTTCCTACTTATTTTTTTTTTTTCTTAATGGCTATCGATTTGTTATCAATTTATGTAGTGAATACTTCAATCACTATTCAACTGTAACACTGGCTGTTTACTATAATATTGGTTGTTTACTTTATTTATAATGCTAATTATTTACATATAATATTAGTTGTTTACTTGTTTACTTCGCTGATTATTTACTTTTAAAGTTCACTAGTCATTACTTGCAACTCTGATTATTTATTTGTTACGTGAATGAGAGCAAGCAAGGGAACGTAAATTAAAAGGCTGAAATCTCAGTTAAATGAACATTTATCTCTAATTAAGAACAATCTTATTGGATTTACAATTATTGGAGGAAGTGGACAAAGTTACGTAGTTGACGTAACCCTTACTTACTTTCCGTAACTAACTTTGCTTATCATCATACGATAATCTGCTGATAACACTTCATTTTCTACCTGGCATATTACAATAATACTATCATTACTATCAGTACACATCATCACCTATCTTATCATTCCCATAAATACTGAAGCGTTCTCTTGTTCACCTTATCATTTGTAAATTGTAAAGCATCATTTTTCTCTCTCTTCGATCTTATCATTTATGGATTCTGAAGCACTCTCTCCTATCTTATCGTTCATATGAAGTGTTCTTTTCTCATTTACCTCATCGTTCATATAAAGTGTTCCTTCTCTTTTCTACCCTATCATTCGTAAATTCTTTCTCCCCTTCTCTCTTCCTTTCTCTCTCTCTTTAAATGTTTAGTTTTTCTCTTCAAATGATGATTGGTTCACTATGCAAATAAGAAAGTTGTTAATCAATCTGTTCTGCCATTAGTATTTCGTAAAAAAATCGATATATATCAAGATTTCCTCTATCTTTGTTCCTATACCTATATTAGCATTGGAATATTTCAAATTTGCTAATATTCTCTACGAGTATCAGAATATCTTTATTATATTTGTACCAATATCTCCGGTTAATATATCTCAATTATATAAGGATATTTTCCCGGTTTATATGTTTTTATGAATATTTCCGATTGATATAAGTCTGTTTCTGATATCAAAATGATTTTTAAACGATTGATATTTGATATATCTATATCAGTACTCTTCTCGTGATTTCACATTACCAATATTTTAGTTTATTATCTTATCAATATGCATACGCTCATATAGCATTCAACAGTTTTCTTTTTGATAAATATGAAATATAGATAAATGTGCATGTTATATTTTAGCATCATCGATATAGCGATAAAGGTGGTAAAGAACGACGTTCAACAGATTCTTATCAAACAGATTCGAGAAGGATAAAATTTGAGAATACGAAAGAAGAGCAACAGCAGCAAGGTTAGTCTAAATGCATAGGTCATAGGGAAAGAAGTTTTAATAAATGCATAGAAATAAGTCTAAATATATAATTATTGCATCTTCCATGGCAGCTTCTTTCGACGAAACCATCACTCTGATACCTGTCATTTTGACTCGTATCACAGAGTGCACTAAGCCTAAGCATGAAAGAAGCAATCTTCAGGAAGAAGATTGTGGCTGGGCTTTAAAATCCCGGCGGCATTAGGGCATTTATCATCGCCTCAATGCAAAATACAATACACGACACGAGCAGTAGTATAAGAAGCCATTAATGCTACTTTAACTATTGTTGCGTTGTCAATATGGTTTCTAAGTTATGCCTTCCAGATTATCTACGTCCATTGCTTAACTGTAATCCGTACTGTGATGCTCGGTTTACGAATAGAGTAGCCGAACATCCGGATACAGGGGAGATGTAAACATTGGCTGAAAGTGGTTTCATTTTCAACCTTGTTTACTACTCTCGCAGTGGTTTCGTGGTATCATTGTGGTTGTATGATCAAGCTTGTCATGGAGAAATCATTTATCGGGAAATTCGTGATGATACATTCCTTCAACTTATTCAATGTTGTTGGAGAAGTTTCTCCGATTCCCAACAGTTTATCATTCATCAAATATCAATTCCTTTTAAATTTAAACTAATTAACCAGATCGAAATTTCTTATCTATCATTCTTCCGAAACTTCTTATCTATCATCTTAATTCATCCAATAATATTTGTATCAATTTCATGACTAAGTTTGTTTTTATATACTGCAGTAAATTATGAATTCCAGGTGAAAAAAATCATCGGATACGAATTCATCAACAAGCAGCAAGGAATTCTGAGCAAACTGAACAAAATCACAAATATCTTAGAGGGAAGAGTGCTCATATGTCTGTTGATTACAGTGCGCATGATTTTCACGAATCACGTGCTGTGATAGATGCTGCTTCACGTGACAATGTACGCATTCAACGTCATGGCGATACTACGGTGGTTACCGAATATCGTGATCCATATTCGTTCTATTGGCAGTTAGATCAAGCAAGACCTCGAGAGGAAGAAACACTCAAGTTAGTCCATTTTCAATTTTTTTAAATTGAATCTCCATTTATTTCTTGTGCTCATTAGTTAAGTGAAAGTTTTTTAATGTAATTATCATATCCAGTGATGAAGTGCTAATTAGTCTTAGAATATAATATCTAGATCCCTAAGTTTGTTGAGTCAGTTTAATAAATTTGGATTGTTAGCAGATTAGTTAGTAAGCCAAATATTGGTGATTTCCCTAAATATGCATATATGTCGTCCACACATAAACAGAAATTGCGTTTATGGAACAAGCCGAGAGTTGACAGTGAAGATTGAACATGTTTCTATTATATTTTCCATAAAATCAATAAACAACATTTGACTGGCCAATTATATTTCTCCATTCGATAATTCCATTCGTCTAGCAAAGATTTCTAAATTATAGTAGCTTAAAGTTATTTTTATACCTGCATCAGCTGTCTCTCGTTTTAATTATTTCAAACAGCAAAAGATCCTGAGATATATTTGCTAACAACTGTGATGCTAATTTAATGACTTAGCCATATTTCTCATCACTCTGATATTCGCAATACTGTCCCTGATTTGATGAGCAGTGAAACCGTTTAAAATAGCTGTCTTAAGAATTTTGCTAGTCATTTCGATATTGCAAAAAGGAATAACTGAAATTAACTAATCTTTCCATTTTCAATCCCGGCATAATCTGTAAATATTATTAATAAAGTGTTTGTTATCTATATAGGAAAATAAAACATCTTGCTGTACGGATAATGTTAGAAGTAGTCCTTAGACATATTTTTCAGATTTATGATGCTTGAAAAATCACTGTAATTTCCGCGATTCAGTCTTTTTTTTTTTAAAATAAACTTTAATTTTTTTAATAAACGAAAAATATTTTTATGAGTGTTCATTGCACATGAAAATACATAAAACACCATATGTTTTAATTTCTGAACTTAGATTAGTCTCTCATAATTCTCCACCTTATTGTTTTGAGAAAAATATATTGTTCTGCTGCAATATCATAGAAAAAACTTAGGAATTTGCAATGATTACTGTATTTCGGTTTACTTCTTTGTCTAATTCCTAACTTTCATATGCAGTTGAACAACTCTTACTGCCAATGTCCGTTATGCATGATATATTTTAACTTCATGTTTTCATTATTTATTTTAATAAAAAAGAAAGAAAAAAAAAAACCTCCCATGTCATTTTCATACCGAATAAAATAAATAGATATTTACATAATACCATTTTGGTGCATAATCATTCATTTTAGGCCATTACCACAGACTGATTATGTCATCGATGAAGAAGTAATAAATGATGCAGTGCTATCTCCAGACAGTCATGATAGCGGAATAAATGTCGAGGTGCAATATAGCAGGCCAATGCGAGTCGATGATGCGCCACCGACAAAGCCACTTCCATTTGGATGGGAAAGACATGAAGGCATGTGTGCATTTTTTTAATGTGGTTTTGAATTTAATCTCCTTATCTTATCTTATCTTATCTTACATCAGTCCAGCATTTCTTAGAAGGATTCAAGACAAGAAATTTCATTTTTTAAATTCAAGTAAACTGGTATGTTGCATCTACGTTAGATAATTTTTATGATTTTAATTCGGCCATTGATAATGCTACTTTTTTTTCAGATCCATCCGGTTTTTCATATTACTGGCATGTAGATAGTGGCACAATACAAAGAGAACCTCCGGTATAGATATAACATTTTGATGCAACACTTAATTTGCTGTTAACATACATAATACTTTGTAAAATCTGAATTTTATAAAATAGGAAATATTCGATGCATATTTATATGATGACATATTTCCTCAAAAATTCCATTTTCCTAAAGTCTAATCTTCCACATCTTATTTGAAAGTGTGACTATTTCATGGTGTTAAGCCAAGACAAGATTATCCAGCATCCAGCATTATTGCATATTCCAGTCAACTATGACATATCGATATCTCATTCAAAGAATCTCTCATATAGTATTATGTAATAGAGCTTTCTAGTGTATTCCCTCATGATATTTGATAATTGTTTATGAAGTAAGGTTTACAAAAAAATTTTTTTTTCAGCATACGGAATTACCAATTGTACCAATGTCTATACAACCTGAGTTCCGTGATCAAGAAACTCAGGCAGATGCATTTCCTACATCACCACCTGTCCAGCGAATTGTACAGCTCGCAGCACAACAGCCGATTATTGAAGAGCATGCATTCAAACAGACTACCACAAAACGATCTGTCGATAAAGATTTCAGCGACAATGATGATGATATTACAGGCAAAGTTGGTTTTTTTACTAAATGTTTTCAGAAATAATCATGTTGTGGACTTTTATTTTCTTATGGTTATTAACTTACATTATGAGATGTCACCATATTGAGAACAGTTTATAGATGGAATTATTGCTAAATCAGTGATACAGTTTAGATCTTTGAAAAAATCTATAAAAAAAATTTGGAAATGCATGATTTTTAATTTTGTCTAAGATATATTTGTTCCCGTTATTTTCAAAGACTATTAAATTTAAGAGATTTGTTTTGAGAAAATTATTTCTTAAGAGAAACTGAATCAGTTCCAGCATATTAAATTTTCATCATTTTTAGCCGGTTCGATTTGCAGTCCGTTCTTTGGGTTGGACCGAAATTCCAGAAGAAGATTTAACGCCTGAGAAAAGTTCACGAGCAGTTAACAGAGCTATTGTAGATCTGAGTACAGGACGAAACGATATTCTGGATAATGTTTCTAAATGGGGAGATGTAAGTAATAGAAAGCTTTTAGCTTCCAAAAAAATTCATAATTCAGATTTTTTTAGGTAATCATAAAATTTCTGTTTAGAGAACTTCCTATTAAATATATTTTTTCGATTCAAAAGAGCATATTGAGTGACTTTCAGGGTCGAGAACTCATCATGCAATTAGACGACAGTGATTTGACATTAATTGATCCTGATACGATGTCTGTAGTGCATACTGAACGAATGCAGCATATTCGAGTTTGGGGAGTGGGACGTGACAATGGCCGGTAAGTTATCTATATTTTCTAGGATATGGTTTACGAAAGACTCGTAGCTGGGATGAAAAAGTGATGTTTTGTTGCATAAAGAAAAGTTATTAGTTAGATGTTATTTCATGTTCACAGAGCTTTGAAATTTCTAAGCGATTTATAATGGTAACATTTACTTACCGAATAACAATTTACAAATAAAGATTTCACTAATGCTGAAAACAGAAAAATCGGGTTATTCTGTTTTGTATATTAGTGAAATTTTTGAAGGCAAATCACAATGAGAAATAATTTGAATCCGTTTAAACAAAATCGTCATCTGACTCCATTTTTCTATTAATGAGATCTTTTTTTAAATACTACTTCAGTGACAGGTAATTTTGCACGCTTCTTGTCCTCTAAGTAGTGTTTGGATTTTTAATTCGCTTCGTATTGCCTGGTTCAGTTTCCATTTCTTAAAAATCAGTGTGCAATCGCAGCCAGGATGTATCCTTTTGAATCTAATTTTCTTTAGTTTTTTTTTTCTTCTTTTGAAGGGTTATTCATCATACTTTTGCACTTTGTCCTGAATAATATGCTACGATATAGGGAAATATCATTAGCCATATAGAAATCAGTATTAATTAATCAGATCAGGTTATTCATTATAGTTTTGCTCTATGAGACATCCTGGCTACGAGTCAGTTCTTTCTACACGTTTTATCCTTTTAATTTTTACAACTATTGTGCTTGGATATAATGCTTTCTTTTCATGCACTCAATCTCTGTATTATTACTTTTAGTTTTTAATGCCTATATGCATATCCAAATTTAATCTTTTTTCGGGATTGAATCGCAAATTTTAGAGATTTTGCATATGTTGCACGAGATCGAAGTTCGCGTCGTTTTATGTGTCATGTATTTCGTTGCGATACACCGGCACGAACTATTGCAAATACATTACGTGATATCTGCAAACGGCTAATGCTTCAACGACGACCGAATAGTCTTGGCTGTTTGGATTATGGTGAAAAGAGGCTTATTGCAAGTCAGTTAAAACTTATTTATTTCTTTTGTTTAAGAAAAAAGAAAAACAAGAAAGACAGAACAATATATTTGATAGTCTGCAGGAGATACGTATTTACCAACTCCAATCGAAGAACCAAAAAAGACCATTCGATGTCATTTTCTGGGTGTTACACAGGTGCCTCGAGCAACAGGTATTGAAATTCTCAACGAAGCAGTCGATCGACTTGTATCACAGGTTAGTGATATATGTGTTCATACACATAAGTACAGGAATAATAGAGAAATAATAATCGTATTCTGACGTTATACATAAAAAATTTCTTTGGAAGAGATTGACGAAATATATGGAATATGAAAAAAAAAAGAAAAAGAACGAAATATATGAGAAGTTCATATTCATCATTCGTATATTTCGTCAATCTACTCGTTTCCATCAGAAATCCTAGTTTAGAGCTATTATAATAATATCAGCATTTATTCTTTTTGAATCAAATAGTAACATGTTCTAATTATTCAACGGCTTTCTGAGAAGTGGAAAAAAAGCTCATTTTCGTAATAGTCTACAAATTGATTAGCGGATTAAAAATCCCCTCTTAAAGTAATGGCTAATGTATTTTCCTGCAGCCATAAACTAGAATTTCTATTACAAATTCACAATTTATTAATGCCATTAGATATTCATTAGACAGTAACGTTTTGTTTTTTATAGGTTCGACCAGACAGATGGATATTAGCAAATGTTTCCATAGCTCCATCAACAATAATAATAACTGAAGTGAACGGTAATCAAATTGCTCAGTGTAGAGTGCGGTACTTATCATTTTTGGGAATTGGACGGGATATCAAGTAAGTCATCCTTTTCAATGGATTTAATCCAAAAATTAAGTTTTATCCATTTCCTTTGTGTAATATTTTTATCTGTTGATCAATTTTTTTGCAGTGCAACTAACTCACTGAATTGAATAAGTGTTTTTTTTTTTTTTTTTTTTTTTTTTTTTTTTTTTTTTTAAAAAGTTTTTTTTTTTTTTTTTTTTTTTTTTGTTTTGCAGCAGCTACTTTAGTGGCTATTTTTCGCTATGTGTTCAAGAAATAAAATTTCCAAGATACTAAGAATACACAATATTGTGTATTGAATTATGATTGTAAGATGAGGTGCAGTACTCAGAACCGTCAGAAATATTGTCTCACTCACGACTTTCGACTCTTATAGCGAAAGCACAGTAATTTATGCTGAATAGTTTTGTCATAGGGAACGCAATTCATTCAAAAACATGTTTTTTATTAACTTATCAAAAAATCAAAAACAAGCAAACTAATATGTTCACTTTTCAGGCATTGTGCGTTTATAATGAGCACATCATCAGAGAATTTTATGTGTTATGTGTTTCATGTGGAACCGTCCGCAGGTCCAATGGCTAAAACTATTGAAGCTGCGTGCAAATTACGATATCAGAAAGTTCTCGATGCTCATGCTAGTGGACGAGCCCCATCGAACGGGAAAGTTAGTTACTGTTTTTTTACATGCATTAAAATCGTATTTCATCATCCATGATCCCCAAAAAAGTCAATTCAGATTTTTGACCTAAAAGTCATTAAATGAGTTATGGTGCTGTTTTGTTTTGCTGATGTAAAATATATTTTACATTTTTTATCTGAGATATTCATGTTTCATATCACTTAATTATATGGCGTGCAAACAGAGATATACGTACTAATGATTATTATTGCAGGGTTGGAGCGATTCGCTATGGAATGCAATAGGTAGCGTACGTGACCGTTTTTCGACATCGTCACGTTAATTTTTGTCATTTATTATTTGCGTACGATCATATAATAAACTGCTTATATAACTTTGTATGTCGCAAACTGCCATACTGAGATAAGCATCAAATCTGAGGAGCATCTTTTGTATGTCGAAAACATCAAATTAGGAAGTGATGTGAATTTCCTTTAACTTTACCTTATTTCAGTTATTTGCTACAAATAGCTATATATTTATAAAAATTCATGTTATTTGTTTCGATAATATAGAAATTCATGTCATTTGGATTGATTATGGATTTATTTTATTAACTGGAACTTGTCTAACATGCTAATACACTTATCTGCGAACAGAATTTATCTCATATACGTCAAAAATATTGCATCACAAAATCCATTTTGAGTTTACAGTAAAAAAGATATGAACTACCAACTCCACCAACCCATCGGAGTTTTTTCCTATTCAACTCTCCTTCGCAAATTTATCCACTCTGTTTCCATTGGCCAGGCTTCCATCTCATCATCATTTTCAGCCGGAGAAGTTTGCCATATCTTAGCTATGTCGATTTTCGACCACTAAAATGCAATTCTTTGTCCATTCTTGCATTCTCTTTTGTCTACCCTTCAGATTTCCTTCTTTTTCTTCATATCCTTCCCTAAGCAAGTGTGGAGAAGTCCGTGTGAAATGCGATCTACTCCACCATACTGTATTACTTTCATCAAATTACTGCAAATATTCTCCTTCGAGCTATTGAAAAACTATAAAATTATCTTTATCGTTGCCTAGCTGGACCCAGCCATACGGAATATGGCCGATCCAGTTAATCTAAATAAATAGGAATGTCAATGTTCGTTTGTTCAAAATCTTAAATCTCCGAAAGTCCTTAAACCACGCCTGATCTATATCAGATCAAAATTTTTGATATCGGAAAGTCCTTATCTATTGCTTTGAAATTTTAACACAACGTTGCATTCGAACACGCTCATGTTTTTATACACGCGTTGCTGTAGCTTAGTCTGGTTAAGCGGAAAAAAAAGAAAAGAGAAAGTGCATGTTCATAGTGTTGAAAAAAAATTGATGGTTTATGATTTGATTTGTAGTTTGGATGGATTGGAAACTGATTCTTGCTATTGTGAGTAGATTAAGTCAGCAACAAACTTGAAAAATGAATATTATTAACCATAATTGATTATAAAAAGAATAAAAATACAACTATATGATATATTGAGGTTAAACTTGACAACTGCGTTAGAGTAAGCTTGTGATATCACTACACATATTTGCTTCTTCGTTGGCAAATCACATATCTGATCTGAGATATCATGATGTTCTTGCTGTGAAATTATGATAATATCAAGAAAAGATGTATGATAATATTAATTAATAACGGAAAAGGTGGAAAGGTCAGATTCATTTGATTTATTTCGACATTTGCAATGTTGATCGTTAATTTTTCAAAAGTTATTTAACATATTTTTTTTTACAATGAGGAGTTCTTTTACATTATTTCGATTCTAAATTATCTCTCGGAAGTATAATAATCGGATCGACGAAATCTTTGAAGGATATATGCATATTTAGGAAAATGATCACAATGCGGGCTGCAAACAACCTGCATATTGCACATGCCGCATGCATTGGCTCAAATTGTTAAATGGTTCCACGTAATCTATCACTTTTTGCATGATCAGTGTACCATCGAGGTTAATTTCATCACCAATGAAATCGAAAAGTTTTCAAGTGTTTGAATTCAAGATTTTTGAAACCATACGTTTTGAAGTATTTCAGCAATGATGGAAATTATATTAACTGCTTCGGAAATGTTTGCATCATATCTTTTCGTAAATTTTCAACGTTTATTCAAGTTTAACATTTAGTTATATTTTAGAAAAATAAATAATTCAATAGAAATGTACTCATTTATAGAAACTTATGATTGAGGATTTTGTAGGTGATGTTATTTCTACTTATGTAATTTCTAGATGTTTATTGATTCATAAAGCAATTTTTAGAATCTTAACTGTTTGTTTCATGTTAATATAATTATCAATTTTTTTTCCTTATTTGTGAATAAGTTTTGTTTGCTACACAACGCTTTTCAATAATTTGCAAGAGTTTTTATAAAATTTATTCAAAATTTGTTGAAAATTTCTTCAATCGTCCGGTAGATAGTGATTGTTTGTACAGCTATTTCGAATTTTTTACTTCATACTGCTTCATCAATACTTGCACTTTCGCACATTCCACAGTGTAATCTTTTTTTTATCAAAAATTTAAATTTTGAATGAAATTTTAAAATTTAAATTTTGAATTTAAATTTTAAATTCTAAATTGTTCTCGTAAAATCATTTTAAAATAATTTTCAAAAATAAAAAAATTGAAAGAAAGGTCATTGTACTCATGAAATTGTATATATTTATTCTACGGAAAATATGCATCTTACAGAACAAGTAATGGTATTGTGTGAAATAAGTTGCACAATTTTACGGAACAAATAATGTGAAAGTGGTAGTGCTAATCATGTAAAATAAACAATGCTTATTTTGCGAAAAAAGTCGTACAAATGTTGCGGAATAGGCAATTATGCGTGATACGGAATAACGAGTACATATCAAGCGGAACAAGTAGTGCGGAATAAATAAATTCGTCTTTTAGAAATTATTATATTTTTATTTTATATTATGCAATAAAAGTATGCAAACAATATCCTGTATTACTATCGAAAATTATAATTTTTTTTATTTTTTTTTTTGTGGATAAATGAATTCTTTTTCTTTATAGTAATTTACAATTTGCAAGTTTAAATGTGAAGTTTATTGCTCGACTCAATTGACCCAATTTACAAGTGCTGTACACATATAATGATGTTTAATTTATTATTTGTCATCCAAAGTATTGATGTATGCATTTTATCAAGCTATTCTTTTCAAAATAAATTTCAAATATACCCACCGCCATATAACGACTCCGATAGCACTGTTCAAGATGTCCAGAACGAACGATCACTGATTCTAAAATATGGCCCGTAAGAGCTTCAATCATAACAATTCGATGTTCGATGACTGTCCGATAAATTGTGGAATGCAGATATTAAGGATATCTCTACATAAGCAATTTATTGAAAAAAGATAGAGAATGAAAGTAAAAAAGCACTTTCAATCATTTTTCATAAATTACTCTAAAATTTCGATAAAAATCATCCAATCGATGGTTTTTTTTTTTTTTTTTTGCATTTATTCATGAGTAAATTTGTTTCTAATATAATATTGCAAGTTCAGTTCTTGATTGAAAAATCGCTTTCGTTCATCAAATTTGCTCAAAATTCGAAGTACAGAAAAAATAGTGTTTGAAAAAAGGTAATTGAGATGTTCGGTAAAAGTACCAACAATGTAAATAAAAATTAATGTGTTAATTGATGAGAATCAAAGTATAGACAAATCTGTCAATGATCTGTTATCAAATTTTGGATAAATGACGCTGTCATGTCTCAAATTACACTATATCTAGTCTTATATCCATTCATTTCATTAATTTAAATAAAAAGCAAATTTAATAGGTTCAAGAAGGAAGAAAGAGAGTGGAAAAGGTAAAAGGTAATGTTTCGAACTATTAATCAACGATAAATATCTGGGCTGAAAGTGTTCACTTTATTTGATTTATTTAATTGAGACTATTACATCATATAAAATCTCAACTGTAATTAAAGTTATCATCGATTCAGCACAAAACTTGTTTTTCTATCAGTTATATCAAATAATGGAATAATGAAAAAAATAACAATTGGTGATAAATAAACAATAAGAAAATAAATGGAATGTCATTTAAAAGAATTGGATGTTTAAATTGAAATTTATCACTCCTATGATGATATGAATTTAAATTGCTGCTAATTGGATTTTTTTTTGTTTTCGAATTAAAAAGAAATAAAATTTTTGATGTTTCGAACAAAGAAATATCCGGAATTATCTATCTTCAGAAAGAACTGTTTGAAATCTTTACAGTAATATAAGTTAACAGAAAATTGAAATGAAAAAGAAAAGTGGCATGATCGAAAGGACTTAAAATAGCATGCAACAATCAAACGATTGATTAATCTCAGTGAAAACATGCATTTCATAAAAGGCTTGAAACTGGTTTTTCGATCCTTCAATCAATTCTAAACTTTAATTGTGCGATTATGAAAAGGAAATTTTAAATTTGACGAAATGCAAAATGCTAATTTTTGCATATTGATTCAATGGATTTTGACTGGTTCACATTCCAATCAGTTCATAATCATATCATGATTAGCTTAATTTTATAAGTTTTTCTTTTTAATTTCTTCCTTTAATTTTTTTCTTGTTTTCTAGGCGAAAAGGATAATGTCAGTTAAATTCGGAAGGCGTTAATTAATTTAAGGTAATGAAAACATATACAATCTTTAGAAAGTTGACTGTAAGAAACTTAATTTAATTGTTCTATCATTTATTCTTACTAGTCATTGCACAAACAAATATATTATTTTAAAGTAGGAATTGACTTTGAAAGGTATACTTGCTGGAATATTATAATAGTACAAGCTATTTTTCAAAGCAAAATCTTCCGCTGGGAATCATTAGGAAATTTGAATTACTAGCCTAGACAGATTTGTCATTAACTTTTCTGAGATTGACCCATCTATGTGAAAAATAGCAAATGCAGCATATGATGACCATTGAAATAATTGTATCCGAGATCAAAACAGATTTGAAGTGATTTTTTTGATTTGGAGTTATGGTTCAGCTAACTTATTTTTTCTAGTAATATAAGTTTTCTGAGAGTATAATTAGAATTTGAAAAGTTACATGCAGCTTGCAATTTGCAAGTAAAGACTACCTAAAATGAGGTTGATTCTTTTCAACAAATTAATTTACAAAATTTTATTGTGTTTTCAGTACTTGTTGTGATGCTTTCTGCACAATAAACGATTTTTCAACAATTTACGACAATAATTCATCTCTTTCATTAATTGTATTTAATTTTTAAGCGTTATATAGATAGAATGATAGGTTTTACAAAAAGATTTTATGCACTGTAGTTTTTAAAATTGCTTATCCAAATTAATTCAGAATAATCAATTTATTTGTTTGGAATCTTTTTTTTTTCTGCTAATTGCTTTGCATATTTTTTTTTAATTCAATAAATCAAACAGTTGTTGATAACTGCAAATGCTTTGAATGACCAAAAAACTTCGGTAAATTCCGTATGTTGTGCTGACTTGTTGTGATATTTGTTATCAATCAATGCTAATGCAAAAAGCCAGAAATTTCAACATTTTAAAAGTAGCATACAATTAGCAAAAAATTCAATATATCAAGAAGGATGTGCTAAATGTGCACGCAAATCTCGTACGAAATGCAATTTTTCATGTTTTACATGTAAAGAATTACTTATTAATCAAAATATTTGTGTTAATTCTTGATATCTTTTCATATTAAGTATTATATATGATAAGTTCTGTGAACAATAAATTTTCAATAAATGAAACAAGATTAACAAGACAGCGCATTAAGTATTACATTAAGAATGCAATCGCAATGCAAAAATGATTGAAATATTTATTTAATTATAATTAACACATGTAACAAGTTAGAGAAATGATAAGTTTTGATAAGTAGATTAAGAAGACAACATATTAAATATGCCGTTAAGGATTTAATAGTAGTGAATGGCGAAAATTCATTTAAAACTTGTTGATTATGAATAATTAAACAAAGCAATTCCGGATCATTTATGTAACTTGTCATATATGATAATTATAATTAATATAACGGAATTAATTTGTTTAATTATAAGAACTATTAATGGTCATAGGCTTATTAAATATGATGATGAATAATTGATCTAATGTGGTGAAATTGTATGCAAATTAATCGATGAGATTGGATAGAACATATGACTGATTTTACAATTATTGGGATTCAATGAAAAAATCATTTGATAAACATTTAACATTGTAAATAATTTCCGATTTCAAACGGAATTGTTTCAAGATTTTTTTATTTTCAACATGATTATGTCATCAAATAACCAAATCACACGCAATAAATTTAGCTAGTTTAATCAAAATTAGATCAATAAAACTTAACTGCTGATCCAGTTTAAGAATCATTTTTAATATATTATTCCTGTCGTCATTTCGAAATAAATGTTTTCTTATTCTAAGTCATTAACTCGAAATTTCCTGCCAGCGATGAGTAGCGGAGAATTTTATTTCGTTTAATAATCATTCCTTAAAGCCATAATTTTCAAATTGATAGCTAATTTCATAGGAATAATTTGAAACTTAAAATGATAAAAATATTTTTCAATATTTATTTTACAAAGTCAATGTGTGGATAGATTTGAAATACATCTTATCCATATGCCGCAGTTGTGTTAACTGAAAATTAATAGTAATCAAATATTTAACTGCGTAAATTTTATGAACTGATGAAGTTTTATATCAAAAACACAATCTGCCAAGTTGCTTTGTAAACTTGAATCCAAATCTTTTTTTTTCTTTTTCTTTTGTAGGTCAATTTATTATCAAGTAGTAAGGAATAATAAAGCAAATTACTTTGGTTATTATTATTATTATTATTTTTTTTTTAAATAAATGATGTCATCGGCAAATATTAACTTGATTGATTGAATTCAATATTAAAGCTATCTTGCTGAAAAAAAAAACCATAACGAAATTTGAATAAAATGACCTAATTAGCTAAGTGAAATCAATTTGAATGCTTTTACGAAGACTTTCTTTGAAAGTTACATTTCTTAGTCAAATATTATTTTGGAACTCCTATCACACATTTGTATATATTGCAAGGTTTACTACGATTACTTGATAAAAACTTTTTAGAAAGATGTAAAAGGAAGCATAATATTTTTGTTTCTTTTTTGCATCGTCTCCAATAAATTGTAAGTTGTGTTGACAGATAACAATTTGTTGATCAGTTTATTTAAGAAATTCATTTCGATTTTAAAATTTTTCAGTGTAGCATTTTAAAACTGTTTATTTGTTTCTCTCTCACTATTCATCCACATAGAAATGCACAGATATATTTGTCCGAAAAATTAGGTAAACACTCCATCACACACCCATGCACACCCACGCAAATACACCTACACACGCCCACGCAGACATACCTACTCATTCATCGAGATTATTGCATAGAATATTGCGCATGTTACATACATTTGCAAAACTTATAAAATACATCAACTGTTTGCAAATGCACACACACACACACACACACACACACACACACACACACACACACACACACACACACACACAAACAAATTGCCTACATTTACATACACCCATATAAACTCACATGCACACGTATATCAAATTATTGCATGGAATACTTTCTATAAAATTTACAAATTTTTTAAATCAATTACTTGTTACATGCAGAAATTGCCATGGGACAAAAGAGTAGACAAAATGTTCTGTCGCATTATTTTAACATCATTACTTCTACCTGGAATTTGGGATATTTCTCTACTTCTGTTTTGCAGATTATCATATCTATTTGAGAGCATCTTGATTCATTTCCCAGAAATGACGAGTGTATTTCTTTTTTCTGATTTGTAAAAACGCATGCTTCTATTCTTTTCCGCAACTTTCATTCAAAAGGAAATCGGAAATAGACTTATTGTATAAAATATTTCGTAAATTTTACGGCACAAAACAGATTGTAACTTCTTTGACTTTCTTTTTTTTTTTTTTTGTCTTTATAGAAATTTTTTTTGATTTGAAAAGATACTTTTTTTTTTTTTGTCTTTATAGCAATTTTTTTTGATTTGAAAAGATAAAAGAATAACCTCTTAAGATATTTTTTTTATTATGATATACAGAGATTAGCGAAATGTTTCATTCAAAAATGAAAAATTAATAATGAAAAATTAGGATCTTTTATAATGAAGAGGAATTAAATGAGCCAAATAGAATAGTCGAAGTAAGTTTACATTCTGCTCATTAATTTTTAAGAGATTGTATGGAAATTTTATTGAATCGTTCGGTACAAATAGGAAAATTGTGAGCATTTATAAAAATGTCGAAAAATCCAAAAGATCTAATTATTGCAAATAAAGATTGTTGAAGGTAAAGAAGCACGAAGATAGTTTCAAATGGACCAACAAATCGACAAACATGTTTAGCGCCAAAACCATAAACATGTTTAGCGCCAAAACGCTCCGATTAACAGGGAAATTTGATGATGCTAAATAGTGAGGCATTTTTTTAAAAAAAATCCATCTGTAGTTGATAGAGATTTTTTAGATAGAATTTTTAAAATAACATACCATACAATTCTTGAAAATACTTTGGAAGAGAAAAAAATTTTCCTGAATAACATTCCAGTAATTCCTATGCTAAAATTATTTTGCAATGATTCGGAAATTTGCAGTTATATGTTGATTTAAATGTGTCAAAAAATGTCTCCAATTGAAAACCGATATATTGGGCTATTGAAAAATTGTTCTATTCATTTCTTTTCTCAAAGGAAAAAAAAAAAAAAAATTGGAAAAGAAAACAATACATGTCATTGCAATTCAATAGAATCTATTTCTCAACTGAAAATTTTCTAATAAAAAAAAGTAAATTTTTTTGTCTTTTAAAAATTCATTCTCTATGAAAAGATCAGTCGCTTCTGTCTTATCTCATTGACCCTTTATAAATTCCTTCATCGTGAATTCAATTCATCGTCTTCAATCCACACTTTTAAAATCATTTTCATTCCAGTTTGGTAATTTAGAAAACAACAATGACACCATTAACAAATAGAGAATTTTTTACGTAGTGAATTATTTTATATTTTGTTCCCGTAACGACCTAAATCATTTTTTCGAATCTTTTCTTTAAATTACAAATTTCCTATTTTTCGTTTTTCTTTTTTTTTTCTTTTGCTCAATTTGCTCAATTACACAGTATACATGTGTATGGTTGTGTATATAAATGTATTGTCTCTATTGTATCATTGTAATTATATATTTATTTACTTATTAAATTAATCAGCGGGTTAATTACAATTACGATTAGTTTTAAATTAAATCTCTCTTAACCAAAACATCTTTTGAAAGAGTTGTCCATATAAATTAACATCAAATTGGCCTCTCGGGATGAATCAAATTATGTGAAGAATGATGAAAAAATAAAATTGCTTCTGCAATGTTTTATTTTTGAAGAATATCAATGAAATGGGCCAAAAAAATGAGTGTAATTTAAAAAAAAATCATAAAAAAAGAGAGAATATATAAAATTATGTGAAATTTACTTGGTTTTCTTAATAATTTTGATCCGACTTAAATATGAAATATTCGTTTATTCAAATGACAGTATTGTAAAATTAATCATTCGTTTAGCTATTTATTTCTTTTCTTTTTTATAATTTTATAAAAGTGATCCATTCTGATCTTCATTACAGTCAGAATTTCTTTTGATAATTAAGCGGACTGGCCTATTTTCTAGTTCAACGAAACGAACGATTTTCTGTTCAGACAAATAGCAAAGATAAATATCGATTACAATAATCATATTAGTCATTAATTTAGTAGTTATTCCTAAAAATTATCTAAAAAAGATTACAATTCAAGTATGATAGAAAATTACTTCAAATGCGACATTAATTGTAGAACTGCAACAATAATTGTTACACTAAACATGCTTTTGATTCGAGATGATAATATTTTAGTGATATCATTCAGAGAAAGACAATGATATAATTCATAGAAATTATCTTATTATATCAGATAGCCAAGAAATATCATTAGTTCATATTAATAATTTTATCTGATAACATCCTTTACTTTTCTCTTATCATATATAATTAAAGATTTCGTTTTTTGACTACTTGCTGATGGTCATTGGTCGGTAATTATCGATGATTTGCCGATATGGCTTTTATTCTTGGAGTTAGAGCTTAGAGCTTATCAGAGCCTATTTCTTTTCAAAAAAGTTCACTTTGATACTAAATTTGATAACTAGTCGACAGGAAACTAGCATTAATTGTGACTGACCGTCCATTCAACAAATGGATGTTATTGCCGTGAATAATGCATATTCATGCATGCATCATGCATGCTTGCATGCATACATGCATCTCTATGAGGAATTAAATGCACATAATCCTCCATTCATTTACTTCTCAACAGCGAATGTAGAATTAAAAACTGGTCCTTCAGATGGAAGAAGTGGCCGTACTTTCTTTTTCTTTGGAGTAATCTATGAGGACTTGCTTTTCATTGCTGATCTTTCAAAAATTCTACAGTTATTATCCGTTCATTTCCAGACTTATCATTTAATTCTGATAAGTTCATTTCCAGATTTATCATGCATCCATTTTCAGATTTATTATCCGTCCATTTCCAAACTTATTGTTCGTCTATTTTTAGATTTATCATCATAAATGTTCTTTTTCAGAGATATTTGTTAATGTTTATGATCGGTAATTACAAGGCATTACTGATGTGACCTTTTTTTTTTTTTTTTTTTCTTAGAAATTCATTTTCTAAAAGACTTCCTATCCACGTCTATAAATTTATTTCCTCTTCTTAAATGCCAAAATAGCTACAATTTTTTCCAACAGTTTTCGCATTTTTAATTTATCCTTTTTTCACTTCCCCTCTCTCTCTCTCTCTTTTCTTCCATATCTCTTTTGTTAATGATAATGAGAAAATCAAAAATACTGAGTGATCAGCTATAGAAATGAAAGATAAATTGATTGATCTAAAATTTGACTTGAAAGGAGTTAAAAGGAATCAATCAATTAACAGTACTTTATCTTCTGAATTTACCTAACAACCAGGTACTGTTTGTTTGAATAAAAGGAGAATGATTAAGTACTGGCGAGAAGAATGTCAAAGATTTCGATTGTTATGGCATTTTGCAAGAATGATCAGCATGTTATTGAAAGACTTGTCATTTTGTCTTCTTTTTTTTTTGATCTGAGATATTTTAAAATTAAAATTCGTATTTGATTATTACCAAAATTTAATATTTTGTTCTTAAATTTTTACTAATTATTGATAATGATTAAATATGGCAAAAAGAATTCACAACATTCTTTTTTTTTTTTTTTTTTTTACTTGAACTTTACTCATTATTTCAACCTACTTCTTTTTTATGAATAGGGATTTTTTGATTCGTGTTGTAGACTTTATTTCATTTCATTAATATGTAAAATAAAAATTAAAAAAGAAATAAATTAAAATAATTAGCAAAATTTAAGTAAAAAATTAATGAATAACATCATAATTTATTGACTTCAAAAATACTGTATAATGATAAAATTTTATTTGTGTGATAAAATGATGTCGATTCCAATTAATTTACTAGGGAAATTTTTTTTTTTTTTTTGAGATAAATAAATCTTCAATAGTGAGTTTTTTAACCATTTAATTCAAGTATGCGATTAATTTTTAGACCTCTAACTAATTTATAATATAAGTTTTTTTTTGAGGTTAATAAATTTTCAGTAATGAACGTAAGTTTTCGATTTCAAATTCACGACTAATCTTTTTTTAGATTTTCAATGTCCTTGTTTTTTTCTTTTTTTTAATTTATAAAAAATTTTTTTGAAGTCAATAAATTTCCGTTCTTAAACTTATCAAATCGTTTATTTCAGCTATAGAATTGATTTTTAAACTTCTAATTAATTTATAGGAAATCTTTTTGTAAATCGAAAAAAATTTTCGATAGCGAACTTATTAAATCTTCAATTTTAAATATAAGGTCAAAAAAAAAAAAAAAAAAACCTGATAACAATATACAAAATGAATTGTTAGAGTAGTATAGTATGGTTATTACTTAAAATCACCTAATTATTAATTTCTGTTGACAAATATCACACAATCTTTTGAACCATAAATCTTCATCGATGATTGCACGTCATCGCTAAAATTCTTATTTTGATGAAGGTCATCCATCTTCGCATAATACATATGTATATTCGATTATAATTATGTATCATTCAACTTTGTTCGATTTATTTCCACCAAAATCGATCTTTCACATTTGGCGCATTCTTAGGCGCGCACTTCAACATTTTCTGAAAAATGAAGAAATGAAGTAGTCTTTACTAATTATTTCGATTTATTTCTTTTGCAATTTTCATTTTTTTAACTTCAAAAAATTCGTCTGATTAATGATGCAATTTATGCAATTCGAATTTATTTTCTTCAAATCGATCTTTTTGCATTTGATGCAATTTTCAGGCGTGCACGATTTAACATTTCATCTTATTAGATAAAAAATTGAAGTATTTTTTTTCGAGTATTTTCTGCGAATTATTTCAATTTATTTTCTTTAAAATTCTTCTTTTGGCCATAAGAAACTTTTTCAACTAATACATTTATAATATTTACAATAAATTATGCTATTGGAAATCTGTGAAGTAATAGATGAATGGATGGATGCTAGTATGAAGTAAGATGTAGATTAGATGAATGTGGTGAAACTAAGGAGCGAGAAAAACAATAAATCTCATTTTCGAATACAAGAATTTATCTTTGAACGATTTGATGCTTTTCATTTTGCAGAATTTATTCGAATTTTCCCCTTGAAATTTGACATATGCATCGATATTTTCATTATTTCCAATTTTTCGCAACTGAAATTTCTCTTATTACAGAATGCTTTTTTTTTTTTTTTTTAAATCACATTTCAATGTATGCATTTTTAATAGTTTGAATAGTTGTTTGGTTTTAGTTTAAATTCATTTTTCTGATTAATTTCCTTAATGTTTTTAAAAATCATTATATAAGAAAGACATAATAGCTAGGTTTAGCTGTCATGGATTGACAATCATTGAAATCAACTGGATCACTTTTATCATTTGATCGAATGATCAATGATCTATTGATTTTCATCAATCCTTGATCCCATTTCGTCAGGATAATGCCATTAAGTGTTCGAGACGAATTTTGCTAATTAAGCATTACTTAATTTATTGTATCGTAGTGACCTTTCTTCCCCACTTAGTTCATTGTATCTTGGTAGTGTGCAATTAAGATTTCTAAATTAGATAAGATCAAATGACACGGGACGTAGAAAGAAAACAAAACAGAATGTCATCAATAATTTTCCTCAATGTCTTTTCGTGCATTCATTGATAGTGAAATACGCTTTTTCGAGAAGAATAAATCGTACTGTTATGAACAATGCCTTTTAGCAATTCAATTTTATGAATTAACTTTCAATTTATCTATCAATTATAGAATATTTTATAATTAATTCTTGTTAGAGAAATTGTATTTTAACAAATTAATTCCGTCTCGCTATTATTTTTCTATTATAGTTGCAATATTCAACAAACAATTGATACGTTAAAAGCAATTCTTTTCTACGGATATATTAGCAAATAGCTGCGAAATACTGCAACCATACGTACGTAACGTAATATATTTGATCAGTCACGTAACACGTAATGCAAATGAATAAATGTTAGCGGTAGAAAAATTACTATGTATTCAATGGCCTATTTTGTGTCCGGTTAAGATAACAATGATATCGACCAGCGAAATGACAAACGACAGCTTTGACTTGGACATCACACAAAACTGAAGAATTTAAAAGAGAGAAACGGGTAGGAAGGAAGGAAGGAAAGAAGATACAGTGTCTACCCATCCATGTACCTTGTCATTTCTCTCTTTTCATAAAATTTAATGCCAGAAAGAAACCGGTGATATCCAGTCCTTCTGTCAAACGTTTCATCCTATCTCTTCTGTCCACTTGTCATGTCCTTTTATCTTTTTGTGGCCCGATCAAGGTGTAATTCAAACGATCATTCCATTCCATTTCTTCCTTTATTCAATTTTTTTCTTTTTTTTTAAATATGCTAAAAAAGTTTTATCCAAATTCTTGATCACGAAGAATTTTATTTTGCTAATCAATAGCATTCTCATTTTTTCTTTTTGAAAAGTAAAGAATGCATGCAGTATGAATCAGAATAGAAAAGAGATGTGTCATATGGTTGATTTTGATCCTGTTGAATTATCAAAATTATCTTTAGAATTGATGATAAGAATCGAAATAGGCGAAGTGATAAATATTAGGGTCAAAATGATAAATATTAGGCAAATCACAAGTGTCATTTCTCTGAGCATCCAAAAGTTTGAGAAGAAATATCCGTTGAAAGTACTCATTTTTCTTTTGTATATTTCTTTTCCATTTTGCTATTCTCTTTGTTTTTTTGTTTTTTTTTTATTTTGTTTTTCTTACTCTTATTAATTTTCAAATCTTAAAAATGGATTCCAGCTGTAGCTATTAGTCATTTCATCATTATTTTTCAATTAATCGCTAAAACTATTGATTGAAAAATAAATGATGAAATAGATAAAACTATTGATTTAAAAAATAAAAAAAAAATGCTGAAAAGAGAAAATGAAATTTTCGACAAATCATTTATTATTCGTAGTTCATGAAAATTAACAAAGGTCATATTTTTAATACTGAAAAGTCCTAAGATTTACAGCGAGAACTAAGAAAAAGGGTGAAGGACGAATTATGATGGCCTTAAAATGTCACCAACGAGAATTTTTCTGGCAGTAACAAATAATTAAATTTGCTCAAATTATAAAATGATCAATTTTTTTCTTGCTTTTTAGTTTATTATTATTGAAGAAAGTAAAAAGTAAAAGTAAAAAATCTTATTCTATTTGATCTGTTATATGCGGGTAGATTCTTTTGAAGTTTTCATTTCGATTAAAGAAATGAACTAATCGATAATAAAAACAATATGATAACTATTACAATCGATTTTTAATCTTGAATTTCCATTCAGATCTGAGAAATGCCATAAAAGGAAAAGTATAAGAAAGCAAAATAGAAAAAGGAAAAGACAGAATAGACCTTGAAAGATCAATCCATAAAATCATCTTTATGAAAATATCATTCTGTCAATTGGTATAACCTTGAGATCACATCTAGCGAACGACACCTTAGGATCACGTTTTCTGAGCAAACTTTAGTGAATAATTGTAAACATATGCGTATTTTTCTTTAATTCCATGTTTAAATGATTATTTTTCGATGACATCATGATTTCTAATTAATAATTAATATCTAACTTATGAAGAAATTTTCATAAGATTCGGAATGCGCTGTCAATTTCAAATTTTACATATTTATTTCAGCTGAATTTAATAGGTGATAAAAATGATATTAAAGTGGAATATTTTGAAAATAAAATATCGTTGTCCTTTCAAAAATTTTTATTACAATTTCCTTCAAATGTTCTATGATGCGCTGTGAAGCTAAACATTCATTGTCCGAATTAATCACCTTCGTCAAATTACTTCCCGTCAACTTTGTACATGTCGCTCAAATGGTACGTGTCTCTTCTAATACATACCTGTGTAGGTGACATGACACTTCCTTTTAATAATGCAATATGTGAAAACCAAACCTTGTATTTGACGCTAATTTCTGATATATCCGTAATTTTAGCCTCAATTTAATAGTAATAAAAATGATTTCAATCTGTTTAACTAAACTTTCCAATATTCGCCACTAATTTCCTTTTATATCTACCATTTGCAGATGTGAAATGTCAGCTTCATTTAATATTAATAAATAGATTTCAATTTATTCAATTAAATTATTAATTAATAGCAATATTAGAATGAGTAATATGAGAATTACTAATAAAAATAATGTCAATCTGTTTAACTAAATTTTCCAATATTATGAGCAAATGAAAGCGCTGAAAGCTTTCTTAGTATTATAATGTAAATGCTTAGGACAAAACATAGTCTAGTCCCTTGCTATTTAATTCATTTTAAATTTCTTTCCAAATTTCTCCTATCTGTCATGTCATAAAATGAAAAGTTTTGGAAAATATTCAATGAAGATTTATGATATGTAAGAATGATGGCTATATATGCCTTTTCAAGCTGTCTAAAACAATTTTTTTTCAAAAATGCTCGCTATTTTATCACATTTCATTGATAAAAAATTTTCAGAAATTTACTCTTTTTCATTCGAAAAAAGAAAAATCATTTCATAGCAATCATTTCGAATTATTTTTCGATTATGAAATTAAACAATAAAAGGAGGATGAATAGGATTTTATATAGATGATCACATTTGAAACAACGATATCATTGATTTATCATGTTCGTTAATTCTTAAGCACTGATTTCAAATTCAACTCATTCACTGATTCTAGATTTATTCATTCATTAATTATAGGTTTATTGATTTATTGATTCCAGATGGATTTCTTTTGTATGAAAGTGGCATGATTTTTTCTCTATAATCTTGATATTTACTTCGGATTTATTGTCAAAACTGATAAAGCGATAAATGATAATCATTACGATATTAATATAAAACTGTAAATCATAATGATTTCAGAATAGGCTTTAATCTGTCTTATCACTACTATTATCAGTAAGTTCGCTAGCAAAGAGCAATACTTGTTGAGATAACTTTCAGCAAACTAATAGCTAATTTTTTTTTTCAATTAGATATAAAATTTAAATCCTAATTTGAAGGATTGAACATAAACGAGAAGATCAGTATTTTATTATTGATAAAATTAGCGAATTTGCAATTTCAGACAGTCATTTCAGTTTGGTTTTTTACCGCTTTTCTATCTTAGTTTCTTGTAAAATTTATTTTAAATATTTTGTTGTATAAAGTCGAGAACAAATAGGTAGCACAAAGTCATAACATATAGCTTAAATATAAATTCCAGAATGCTTTCAGTAAATTGGAAAAATACATAACTAAATTCGTTTTCATTAATATTTTTACCAATTTCCATCACAATAAGTTTTACACAGATAGCCGTGTACATAATTCATATTTGAACTAAAATATCGGAAAATTAAAATTATCTTATCTTTAAACAAATCTTTCAAATACCAATAAATAATATAACGTAATATATGTAAAGATTAACATCAGCATAAAATATTAATAGTTTCATCATTTATGCAAGCAATGATATTTGATTGATATCGTTTGCTGCGAGAAAAAAAAAAAAGATTTAAAATGAATTTTCAATAAATACATTTATTTTCTTACTTTTTAATTACAATAAACAAAAGATATTTACTTTTATTTTCATTTAAAAATAATGTTTTTTCGTTGAATTTTTCCCCTAAAAATATTCTGCAAAAATATTTCGCGTATTTTAATTAATTACAAGATTTGTCGGGCATTATTTCATCTTTTTGATAATACTATTTTTAACCAATTCACATATACATTCCTTTATTGCTTTCTTTCTTTTTCTCTTTCTTTCTCTCTTTTAATTTATAAAACTATCATGTTTCAAATGTATTTTGAAGAATTTTCGAATTGTCCTGAATGAGTTAACTGTTACGATCGCCTGAAGCTATTCCTGATAAAAATCTTCGATATTTTTATTTGTTATCCCGGATATAATTATCTTGATTAAGGAATAAGAGAGAGAGAGAGAGAGAGAGAGAGAGAGAGAGAGAGAAAGAGAGAGAGAAAGAAAAATTTCAAAATTATTTAATATTTTTATCTCCTATCATTTCAAAATCATTTAAATATTATCTAATAATCATCATGCAGTCAAATATTTTTTTGTTGGAGATTTCTCGATATTTATTCATTTTATAGGTCATTTATCCATTTCATCATTGTCATCTCTCTGAAATACTTCATTTATATCATTTATCAATTGAATGTTTTTTCCTAATTCAGCAACTATTGGTGATAAAAATATGCTAATCACTTAGCAATGATAGATAATTTACTTATCTGTGCAATTTTTTTAATTTTCTTGAAAATTATATGTTCACATTGCTGAAATTGAAAGTTTTCATTTTGAAAAACTTTCTGGACCAATTTATTTACAAAAATGAAATAACTGATTTTACAGTTTATCTATATTTATGATTATTTTTTACTACTTTTATCCTGCATTTAAGAGATTAATAAGAAATTTTTGAAAAATTTAGGAAAAATACATAAATCGAGAAACTTTCAAAATTATCCATGAATTCATATGACCATTACCGTAATGAATACGAAAGAAACAGTAATTCTGTCACATGTTAACAACAGTGATATGCTATTTATAAAGCGTTGATTACTTATCATATACTTTCATTGATCTGCTTACGTTTTATTTTCTGTTATCATACTTTTACGCCAAATTGAATATTATAATGCGTAAGTTTATTCAAGCCTTAGTCAAGCCTTAGTTTCAGAATTTTGCGGGTAATAACAACTAATTAATTGAAAATGAGGTGGAACAATCATCAACACATTTCTATTATTGCCATACATTTTTGGCCAACTTTTTTTCCATTACTATTTCTGGCTTGTTTTTGTTCGATTCCAACACAAACTATTTCAATGAGATTGAATCCAGAACGAATTGCTGCACGATTGCAAATCGAACGAGAAATTGAAATGGATAAATTAGTTAAAATGGGAAGAAATAGACGTCAATTAGCAACACCTAAAGAAATTTCCATTTCTGTTAGTTTATTTTATTCATTCATTATAATTATTAAAAGAAATGCAATAATTACTGCAAATTTTTCTCCGAAAGAATTTACATACACAAAGTTTAGTTAAAATTTATTTTATTTCCTCTCAAATCTTTCATAAACTGATTTATGTTTTTCCGAAAATATATTGGCAGCAATTTTTCGTGCATTTACTTTTAATTTAATAACTTATCTTATTTATCAAACAATAGAAAAATCTCGTTGTTAAGAACTTACGGGAAAAGTGATTAAGTTTATCTCTTTATCATATGATAACAACAATGGCAAATTTTGGTTATCTATTGAAAGCGGAAAGGGAAGAAATTGGAAAATAGAATTTTTGTCCATAGAAGATAAAGTTCTTTCATTTTTGAATTTGAAAGTAGAAAATTTTGATCGAAATTTTACGAATAAAAGATCAAAAATGTAGTAAGGATTATTAAAATTCAGAAAACTATCTATGCAGTCAAACTTTAAGAGTTAAAATAATTTAATTTGAAAAAAAACATAATAAGGATTAATTTCATAATTTTCACATAATGATATAAGAAACAGATAAAAATAATTAAATATGCAAAAACAGTCATCGAAAAAAGATTTTTTATGTGATATTTTAATATTTTGTAAATAATTGAAATTTGAATTGGAAGGATTTTTGGATTGTTTGCGCGCTTTTTGAAGAATTTTTTTAGAAGTATGATCAAATGATTTTTTGATAGATTTTGCGATTTTCGTTACTTTATTATCCGACTGATATGAGGGGAGTTCTGAGCAGGATTCTTCTGATGTTCTATTTCAAAAATGACAGGAAGTGGAAGGAAGTTGTTGTCCGCGGAGACAAAGGACATGATCGGGAGTAATATATCATTTGGTCATTTGTTAGGTTGACAATGTCCAGGTGCAAATTTTATTCCTTCAAGCATTGTTGACATAAATAATTTAGATGATTGTGTATATTTCAATCCCCATGGATGCTCTATTTGCGTAAATTACAAGGCGAAGTCTTGAATGACCTTGCTTATTCCCGGCTGGACAGCGATCACTTTTCACTTATTTTTACCTGAATAAACATCAATAGGAAAAAGGAAGGGATCATTTAAATAATCGATGATTTTGCCATATCTTTGTTTAAGAATGAATTATTGATGAAATTCTCGAAAATGTTAATTTAAATGAAAATTTAAGATTTTTTCAATAAAAATATTTCCCTGTTTCTGTTTTTTTTTTTTTTGTTTTTTTGTTTTTTTTAAACTTTTTAATGAAAAATAACCCGTCATAAAATTTCTCGATAAAAATTTTTGGATTTTACCCTAATTTTTTGTAAATTTCAAATTTAATTTCGATCAATTGACAAATTAATTATCCCAGTAACTAATTAAAATCTATTCTTTTTTTTGCAAATTTCAAAACTTTAAATTCTGTTCAATTGTGTGATTCGTCACACATCGTATCATGACCCATTTTTCTCAAAAAAAAAATGATTTTCATATTAGGAAATAAGCAAAACTTTCATTAATTAATCGAAAATAATAATTGTTGATTTCATATCGTTGTATTTGAATCATCAAAAATATAAATAAAAATGCGCTTCAGTGGACAAAAAATTTGTACCAGTATTTGATACTCTGATTAGTTCTTTCATTCAAAAAAGAAAAAAAAAGGAAGAAGATATAATACTATCGATTTTAAATTTAAAAGAAAATTCTTTCAACTATGAAACGAGATGCTGAATGACCACTTCAAGAATTGGAAATCATGACATAATTTCGATACAATTATCACTATTTAAATATAATAATTATCAATTATTTGACATTTATAACAATAATAATTATCGATACAGGAATTATTTAACAATTATCAATTGCTTCAAAGAAGCAATCCAAAAATTTAATTTTTTATTCAGAAATTTTGAACCTAATTTCATACATTTTCTTATGGGATTAAAAAAAGTTGCTCTTATAATTGCTCTTATATTGAGGGAGATTTCGTTACATATTTCGAAAATTCACGTGAGTGGGTAGGATGAATTAAAAGTGATTTTAAGAGAAATTTTCTTAAATTAAATTGAAAACGAATTTACGAAATGTAAGCAATGATTGATGTATCAGCTTGTCTTTCTGTATCATTGATTTTTCAAAATTTCAAGATCAAATTTCAAGATCTTCTGTAACTTATCTTCTAAAATCATAGTCAGTTCCGCTTACAAATCATACTCACTGATTGTCCGAAAAATAATCACAATTATTGAGAAGATTTCTTGTTCAAAATGCATATTATACACGAATTGAATTGCATTTTGATGCATTTTTATTCTTTTCAATCTGTTTCATTCATCATTATTACTTTATTAGAGTACCACAAACAACCAGTTTTCATCAATTGTTGCTTTCAAATTCCTATCGTACCTACGAGACAATTTAATTGTTAAGATCTATTCAGTATAATTTTGGTAATCATTGTTCATTAGCGATGGTAGATATTACCGGTTTTGACAAAATATAATACCGGTACTATTACTAAGCATAACATTAAAAACTATGCTTCTATAAAAGATGCCATCCATATACAATCTAATTTAATTTAATTTATTTCATTTAATGTTTATATTTTAATTTCTTTTTACATTTCTGTTGCTCGTTAAATATCCAGTGGAAAATTGCTTTGCAATGATGATAATAATATTTAATTTGAATAATTAATAAAACGCATTTTCAAAATTCAATTTTTGCATTGGTTTTACTAATAAATTATTTTCACAAGGAAATAGAGGGATGAATCAAGCAAACACAAATTATAAAATTAATTTAATCAATAATAATCAATATGCTATCTTAGTTTGTTGAGAAATAACTTTTGAAAATTTCCAAAATTTCTTTGGTAATGAACATAGTAATTTCTTCCCTAAAATTTTACATTTGCATATGCAGCTTAAGTAAAAAGATATCATCACACACTCTCAGAATATCTATCAATATTTTTTTACTATTTTAATGATTTAAATTAACAAAATATTCATTTCAAAGACTAAATTTTAGGAAAATCTATGAATTACACACTTTTTATGGTATCTTTTATAGAATCAATCACTCAAATTAAATCAAACATTATATCATTTTCTCATATATCGTACTTTATCTCATTGCTATTTCTTTCAAAGTACCACAGACTATTTTTACTTGCTTCATAAAACCACGCAGTAATATATCAGAATTTTATTTCACTCCATAATTATCCCGAGAAATCTTTCAACAATCACCAAAGCAATCATTTGATGAATTTAAAAATTTGCCAGTATACTTACTTAAAATGAATTATTATCGATATAAACAGATAAATAATCAATGAAGCAGTCTTTCCGATCAGATAAAATCTTTTGCAACAATTGCAAGATTCATCTTTTCTTATCGAAATTTGTTTCTATTATTTTATTTGCTTTAGAGCTAACCTAAATCGAAATACGTACATTTTATATTTTTGAGCAAAAGTTCAAACGTAAGATTCACGTATCTACGAATAAAAATACATGAAACGATTTGTTAATTTTAAAAAAGTTTAAAAATGTTATTAATTTTATGCTTAGCTTGTGAATTTCGATCTACATTACTAGAAGGAACAGAAAAATATGTCTTATTCAATTTCCATCTGTTACAGCAATTAGTACTTCTCGATAGCGTGCAATTTACACAACATTGGTTATCCAATTCAGTAGAATTTCTGAATTTTCGAAAAAAAAATTTTTTTTCTTTTTTTCAAAAAATTGTGATTTTTACATGTTGCTCAAATTGAAGACAATTTTCATGACAGTGAAATTTCATGTTTACTTGTTTGTTATTTAATTAATTTCCAAAAATTCTTAGCTTTATCAACTAATCATTCATATTTCCATTTTTTTGTATCCTTCTTTTTCCATCTTCAGCTTAAACTCCAATATAGTTATGTTGATTTGATAAATTGATAAAAACATAATGTTCTATATGCTAAAATAAAGCGCACATACGACAAGATTCGATGTATTAATCAAACTATTATTGACAAATATCAAAATTAATAAATGCCATGAAAATGATTACTTAACATATAATCAATCACTCTACCTGTTGCAAAGATCCTTTCATTTTATCCAACTGCAGCAATGTGATAATTAAAAAGTTTGTTCAACGTTTCATCGTCTAAATTAAATGTCACTCAACAAAGTATCATCATCAATCTTCGTAAACTTTTTTATTTCTTTTCTGT
This sequence comes from Onchocerca volvulus, assembly GCA_000499405.2. Taxonomy (NCBI): domain Eukaryota; kingdom Metazoa; phylum Nematoda; class Chromadorea; order Rhabditida; family Onchocercidae; genus Onchocerca; species Onchocerca volvulus. The sequence goes on along the minus strand of HG738139.1, from coordinate 1,045,866 downwards.
ATAATAATTCAATGCCATTCTCGATTATACAATCAATAGAGCACATTTGAATTTTATACGTAACAATTTTTGATTTAATTCAGATAATTGATTAAATTAACCATTCCATCGCTAAAAATGAAATTAATTCTTGGTAGTCCGATTTGCAATGTGAATGTTGAAGAATTTGCATGTACAACTCTCTTATGATAACATTGATGAATCCAAGAATATTTGGTACCCATGATATTCGGCATCTAACAAAGATTTCACAAATTTCATTGCAAACTGGGAAATTTCATCAGAATTTTCTCTATAATTTGCTTCATATAATGGATACATTAATCAGATGTACAAAATATGAATAGAAAAATTTTTCAAGTTTACTATTTTAAGAGTAAATTTTGAAACTGTTCAAAAACTTCAGTAATTTATTTAAAGGGAATTTAGAGAAAAAAATTTTTTTGAACTTTTTTTCAGCAATTTTAAAATTTATTCTTAAAATAGTACTCTTAAAACAAATTTTCATATAATCCTATCGTCATAAATAAATAAGGCATCGTTTAGCGATCAAAAATAAGAATTCCATATATATTTTATTGGCAAAGTTATTTATATAATGAAATTTCTAAATGAAAATTTCTTTTACAGTCATTAGAAAATTTCAATGTCGTAGAATTGTGGTTATTAAAAAAAAATTACCGTAATTTATTTGTCACTTTACAGTTAATTACTTTTCAAGATTCGTATAAACAAGGAAAATGATAAATTGAATAATATCTAACACTTTTTTTTTTTTGCATAGTTAAAATTAATGTGTTTCTGAAAAAATGATAAATTAATTATTCTAGATTACTGCTCCACTATTCTCTAGCCGATTATTTGAATACGGTCCGGATGCTGGTGACCAGGAATTGTCGCGAAATTTGGATGTTTCAAAAAAGATCAACCTAATTCATCCATTACGATTTTATGGCATTGACACATCAACTGTATATGTAAGTTAAGTTGAAAAAAGCTTCACAGAGTTAAATGGATATAATTGCAGAAAATTTGATAAAATTTTACAATAGTTATGTCCAATTTTTATGTTGAAAATATGATATATACTATCTATGTCGATTACTGTATTCCATTGTCCACAAAATTTCACGAATATACTGTATTTTGTTTTAAGTTGGAGTATTACATACCGTATTCTATATTCATGGAATACAGTATTCCATATGAATATTGGAATACTATCCTATTATGTACGTACTAGAGTCATTTCTGATATCTGCTGATGATTCTTAATGAAGTTATCAATATGTAAAAATGATCGGATTTGAAATCAGACTAAGAAAAAAAGCTGAAATATATTTAGATATTGAGTAATGGAGGAATTGGTATCGATTCGAATACACGAACCTATCGACAAAATGTACTACCAAGTGATTTAAAATTGATAGCAATATTTTGGAATCGAAACGATTTACGGAACGGTGGATATGTTAATTTTCGTGAAATAACAGGTTGAAATTTTTGTCATCTCTGTTCCTGCTTAATTTATCCTGTTGACAAATTTTGGTTTAAATAAAACCAATTGAAATGAATTCTTGTAAAAATATGGTTTATTAGGTATACACATAGTATTAACTAAGTCATCCGACGAAGAGTTTAAAATAATATACTAGTACTAATGACTTAATAGTGAAATGTAAAATCTAATAAAGTTTTTTTGCTGAAAATTGTTTGAAAATGCACTTTCATTAAATTCCGTTTTATCTACACAGAAATTCTATAAGGACATATCGTATTGAAAAAAAAAAAAAAAAAAAATTTTGAGTAAAATTCATTTTTCACGTTTCACAAATTAAAATGACATGAAATTTTAAATCAAAAAAAAAAAAATTTATAAAACAATTTTGATAATAATTCTCCTCTAAATGTATTTTTAGCCAAACTGAAATTCTTAGAGGCGATGAAACTTTAGCATAATCTTAGCACATCAAATATTACAGGAAAAAAGAATGAATTGTTTTAGAGGGACGTATTCTGGAACGTGGACAAAGTGAAATTCGGTATCAGTATGATGAAACAGTGAAAGTGAAGTCATGTTTGTTAGTTACGTGGGATAAAATGCAACCTGTTGGCGCTGCACCTTTACCTGAAGATGTTCGTTCATATAACAAATAATGAATAATTTTTTATTTGTAATATTTTAACATCCAAATTATCATTAATCCATACAAATATATGCATCCAATTTAAAATCATCGGAAATAATAGATTTACTAATATATTTACTAAAGTTTTCCAATAGATAAATTAATTTGTTATAGAATACGAATACTTTCCAAATAGCACTATTTCTTACCGACAATGGTACATTTGCTAATTTTATTTACAAAAATATTGGTTGGACACAAGGTGCTGAGGTTTGTATGCCTTTTTTTTTTTTGGATTTTAAATAATAAATTGCAAGTAGCAAAATGTAATCAGAAAACTGCATGTATGAAAATGCCATTAGGAAAGTTAAGCAGATGAAGTTATTTTGAGCTTAAATTTTGAATATAGAAAAAAAAAAGATCTTCATCAATTTCGTTAGTTCTTTCAAATTCATTATTTACAAAGTGTTTCTTAGAGAATTTTGAATGTTTCAAGAATATTGGATTGAACTTTTATATTACAGGCTGGATTTAATAAAGGTGATAAGAAAGAATTTTTTGCGCTTCCAACCTCTGGCACTGCTAATATCATGTATCTAGAAGAGTATGGTAATACAGGAATTCCTGGTGAATGGATGTTTAAATTTGGCGATAAAAAAGTGGAACGATGCAAATCTGGCATCAAAGGAGATACTTGCGATGAAGGTCGCATTTTCTTGTCCTATTATTTTGGCTTATCCTTTAAATGTTTGATCGATCAAATAATTGATCTATTTGTAGAATTTAAAATACTATCATTGATGAAAATGAAAAATTACAGAATGCTCACCTGGTGAATGGGGCCCAGATTGTGCGCTATGTTGTCATTGTGCAAGTGGTACTTGCAGTGGAGTTACAGGTGAATGTACTGATGGAAAATGCGCTAATTGCTGGACAGGATTACCAACTTGCCAGCAAAGTAAGCATTTTTGAATCATATTTTGCATAAATTACATCTAATTTTTGGTAATTATTTACTATCACGAGGTAGAACACCTGCAGATGCCGCGGTAAAATACACGAGAACTTCACTTTTAAACAATTACTATTTATTACTGATTCTCGATAATTGCTTACCAATTTTAATTAATAATTTTATTATCAATTAAGCTGTTCGATAGGATCGAATTAAAGCAATATAAATGTATTAGATTATGATAAATCATCTAAAATTATATCTCCAAGAAGAATAAACACTTGTTAAAGATTTCGCCTAGTAATATCATTTAATAGAATTAAAATAGTAAAATTTTTGAACCTTTTTCTAGTCCGGAACTTAGTTTCTTGCAAAATTAGTAAACAATAGTGTTACTTTTTTCTTTGCTTATTTTCTTCCAGCTTATTTAATCTTCTCTCATTTACTTGGCTTAATTGAAAAATATCCGAGCTAATTGTTAGAATGATTCAAACTATGGCTCTAAGCATAAAATTTGTGATTGTCAAAATTTGATATCAAAATTTTGGCTCAAAGCATTAAAATGAAATATTATTTTGCAAAATTTTCGAAATCTGAATAATTTCAAGAGAAACAAGAATGTCAAGCGGTGGTGCAAGAACAATGCGCTCAAAATGCAGTATCATTTACGGAATATGATCGTTGTGGTGAACCGATCCAACGATGTCAATGTTTGCAAGGGTTCGAAGGTGATGGATATACTCACTGCGATGGTTTGTTTTTTAAAAAACATTTTGCAAAAAGCGAAAAAAAAAGTTTTCATCAATCTTTTTCCGATGATTTTTAAAATAAAAGGATTTTAAAAATTATTTCACATAATAAGGAATAAATATTTAATTATCATCCAGTATGATATTAATTGACAAGATTGTATTTGAGATGTTTCATGAACAACATTTACTCCATATGTCATTATTTCACCTTTTAGTTATCAAAAAAAGTGTTTTATTTAATCATAAAATTCATAAGGAATATGTTATTTCAATACTTTCAGCAAAAATAAAATTGAATACGAGAAAGAAAATTAAAAAATTTCATTATTGTTAACTTTTTAAAAATACTAAGAGTAAATAGTTAACAACAGACGTAAATGAACAAAGAAAATGATATCACCCAGATTTATTTGCTTCACAAATTAAATTTGAATTTTCGCCATTAATCCATTTTAGTTAGACAAATTTCTTCTTGATCAAGCAAATTTATTCAAATTTCTTATTAGCTAAGCAAATTTATTTAACATTTAATGATATTGCTATATGTACAGAGAAAGATTTTCAATTTATAAAATATATGTTTTGATTGGCGCTATTTAATGGAAAATTAATAACAAATGAATTAGTAAATAAATAATCAAATGAAAAATTTTTCATCCTATCTGTATGATAAATAATTGCAATTTGCAATTAGCGCGTCATGTCTTGCAGATATCGATGAATGTTTGCAACCAGATGTTTGTCATAAAAATGCAATTTGTGGCAATACCCCGGGACATTACTTGTGCAAATGTGCGGATGGATTCGTTGGTGATGGAGTGAAGAAATGTACAGCTTTGTTACTTTACTCATATCGAGGGCATCAGGAATTACCGAAGAATTTGAATAGCAGGGTGGTACTGCAACTCAAACAACCACTTCAAATATTTGGTCGAAAATTGGATAAATTAATGGTTAATTGCTGATTTTTTACGAGTTTTCGAGTTATATCCATTATTTTACTAAATTGAAATACAAAACTGTATCCATTTAATAACATATAGTACTAATCCATAATTGATGCTTTGTTATCCAGTATTTTATGACTAGTCCAATTGAACTAAAGTAATCTGATCTCAGTATTTACTGTAATACTTTACTAATTTTTTTTTTAATACTTCTGATAAGTTAAGGTTAAGGATGCTCGAAATTAGAGTTTACACATTCTTGAAAATTATTATGTTTCTTTGTGGAAAAGCCATTAAATCGTTTAATATGCAAAACTCCATAAATGGTAATAATATAGTTAAAGGAAAAAAAAATCTTATTGCATTCCATTTGATTAAATTGTCATGAATTTGAAATCTTCAATACACTCTATTCGAATTTATCATTTCCTGAATTATAGATGTCATTTTTTTTTTGATTACAAATTCAATTCCTGCTATCTTTCAAGTAATTGTAAATCGTTTCACCTAAAATACCTAATTCGGAAACTTGAATGAAGATATGTTGAGATGAGCGTTATTTTACTTATCACCAACGAAAATCATAAATAAATTTATTATAAGTAATGATATTAGAATGAATGAATGGATTGTTGTTTTTCAGATTTCAACATTAGGAGTAATATCTGTGGAAGATAGCGCAAAAATTAACGCAGGTGATCATCTTGCTTCTTCCGGAATACATGGTATTGCACCATTCTTTGCTAATTTTGATATTCGAAAAGGTGGCCAAGTATTTGTAGGTGAAACAGATGGTAAGTTTTATTGGTATTATTACAATGGATTGATTTTATCATTTTTAATTTTTCTAATTTCATTCTTTCTCATTTTTGCTTTTCCTACTATTTTTTCCTTCTTTTTTATTTTTGCAATTTTATTATATTTAATTTATATTAATCTAATTTTATTCTTTTCGTTTTATTCTCTTCTATTATCATTTTTTTTATAATTTATTTTCTTCAAATTTTATGAACAATAAAATTGATGAGAAGCGATTACTAAAATGCATCGATGAAAAGAAGGACATCAAAATTAGATAACAATTTCGTTTTTTAGGTGCAAATATCTCAATAAAAGTTTTACTTACTTATAGATCCGAAAGTAATTTCAAGAGCTACAAAGACAATCGCAAGCAGTATAAATGATCAAAAATTCCAAGCTACAACTGCTGTATTAGTAACTTATGTCAATGTTACTGATACTGATCAAACGGTTTCTTCTCTTTTCTTTTTCTTTTTTTTTTTTTTTTCGAATATTTATAAATGTTTCATCATCGTTTAATTTAAATTAAAATTAATAATTTGATTTGAAATCAAAAAAAAAGAAAATTATAAAAATTAATATTATAGAGTCCAGGTAGTACATTTCAAATATTAATTATCGGTGGAACAAATAAACAGCAGCAAAATGAAACATATGCACAAATATTGTACAAAGATTTATCCTGGAGCGATGGAGCTGAGGTATTACAACTACTAATAATTAATTAAAATTATCGAATTTTTTTCTAAAATTTCATGATCATCTTGTCAACTAATTAATTACAAATTAATCGAAACAGAATGATTATTTGTAAATTCCTCCGTAACAAACATATGGCTATGCCATTATCATGAAATTATCATATAAATGTCAAAATTTCAGGCTAGTATTTTGACGTATGGTTCAAAAAATCCATTGATGTTACCTGGATCAGGTACTTTTGAAATAGTAAATCTGAGTAAGAGTAGCAATATTGGAAAACCAGGTCAATGGTTATATCGAATTGATTCCAACGATGTGCAAATGTGCCTTCAGCAAAATCTTCAACCTCCATATTGTGAGAAATATGAAGTTACGAATGATTCAATAGCTGTCACATCACCGTCAAAATGTAAGCAATTCTAAATTCTAATTTTGATTTAGTATATCTTAATTCTTGATTTCAATATAAGTAAGATTAGTCATCAGTGATATTAAAATATAACAAATTCGAATTTCTTATTTTAAACATTTATGCTTAATTATATTGCAGCAATTTAAATCATTAACTATAACAATTCTAACTATCATAGAAAGAAAAATTTTTGCAGTAAAAGAGACAGAAATATCGGAGCAAAAGCATCATACCGCATTTCCGGAGGTAGATGAATCGATTGTCGAAATTCCCGGGCCTCAAATAATTCAGCCGGTACTTATCGATTCACTACCTTCAACTGATATTCAAGCGGAAATAAAAGTAAAGTCCGACGAAGACAATTCTGGAAGTGTCAAAAATGAAGAAGAATTGACGAAAAATCCAACAACACCACACATGTTAGTTAAAAATTAAATTTTGATTGCCATTTCTATAATGCGTCGCATCTTTTTGTTAAATTCTGCAAGTTTCAGATCACTCATTTCGTTCGATCATCGCGATATCGAAGATTTACCACCCGATGCCTTCGAAATTACGTTTCCACCTGTTGTTACGCGAGTGTTTACAACTCCTGATAATATAGAGAAAGGAGTATTATTGATTCATTCAGTGGTAGCTTTTTGAATAACTTATTGGATTGAAATTTTTTATTTCTTACTGTATTTATTTGTTGATTTAGTTGATTGTTTCACAGCACTTGCTTAATTAGATCATTTCAAAATTTATTTGTGAAATTTATTCATTTTTTTAAACCCAAATGTTTTGAAGGTATAAAATATTAGCAACGAATAAAATTACAAATTTAAATAATTTTCTAAATTCTAATTTAGGAGAATGGAAGTAAACTTCCAGAAACTTTTGCAACTGCTTCAACGATATCACGAAGTGACATTGTTGCTACGAATGTGGACAGCAATGAATTTGAGCTATCATCAACACAATCTATCGAAGATATTAAATCCGCACAGAAAATTAAACCTGAACAAATTGATTTTAATAAAGATGAGCAAACAACCAGTGTCTTGCAACCTGATGATCACGATTCTATTGAATCTCGTGTGGAAAATGAACCTTCTCAGGTTTTTATTACCAATTTTCATAAAATTACAACTTATCAAAACTTGTTCGTTTTATTTAAAATTATTCATTGATTAAATGAGCCAAAATTTGTAAAATTATCATCTCTGTTGTAGAAATCAATATCAACAGATTCGTCAATGCAGAGTTTGTCATCGGAAGATGAGATGACAATGAATACTACCAGTAAACCACTTTTCATTTTCACAACACTATCAAAAGTATGATTTCACATCATCGCTTATTTTTTTCGAATAGTTTCTTAAAAAATTTCATTTTTCACTTCTTTTCCCAAAATAGTTATTTTATTCTTCAAAAATATTTTCTGAAAATTCAATCTTTCTTGAAAATTTAATTTTCAGAAAATATTTTCAGGAAGTAAAGTAATATGGTAGAGTTCCAGTAAATGCAATTTCTTATTTAGCTCAATATACAAATACTGAAAGAAAAGTCTGTTCCGTTCACTATGAAAATACTTCAAAATGGAAATTAAAATTAAAATTAAAATTAGCAAATATTTTAGAAAAGGCCTATGCCAACTAAACCAAAATTGGTATCAATACCTGGTAAAGCTTTTACGACACCTAGTGGTCCGTATGATATTCGAAACGAAGTAAAAATTGAAGCATCAAGCAGTAGTAAGTTCGCTTTTTTTCCTTTTTCAGAATTTTCGGAACTTGATCGCAAATGATTGAAATAATGCATTTATTTGATTACGAATTGATATTGTTATATTCTGTTCTTCAGAAGTAGCAATTTAGATTTGGCTGTTATTATTCCGACAGCAATTATTGCAGTATGGCTATTACTACTTGCAGTTATAGCATTATTTTGTTGTTGTCGACGGAAGTAAGTTTTTTTTTTCCTGCTCTTAAATGAAAGAATGAAATTGAAATTTAAAACGTCAATTCGAGGAAGTTAGCATAAGATTGAAATTTAAAGCATCGTTGCTAGTTATATTGTAGGCGAGCGGAACGTCACTTTAGGGAAATGTACTTCCCGAATCATCAGCAAATTTATCCTATTACGACAACATTTGCGATGCGTAAAGATTCGAAGCATTTTGATGGCTCCTACGAAGATCATCTTGAAAAAGCAGCACGGCTTAGCTCTGAATTGAATTCATATAATCAGGTCGAATTTTTGCTGAAATTCTGAAATTTTTGAAATTGATTTAAATAATTTTGTAAATTTATAAGAAATTTCTCGACATTCCATTCTTAAAAGTTCATATTCTTAATTAAGTCAATTTCAGAATGGTCGCGTTTCGTTATACGGTTCCTACTGGAATCTAGCAAACAATCCTTCTGGTAGTTCAACAAATGGTTTAACCGCTGGCAGTAGGCAAAGTCCATTTCCACAGTACAATACACAACAGGTTTTCGTAAATTTAATATTATTCAAGTTTAAGTAATATATTCTAATTAAAGTTTAATATATTATAATTATTTCGTAATTTAATCCAAATTTATCAAATATGAAATATTGCTTCCTTGTTTGTTATCTGATGTTTCAGCGATATATTTATGGTTCTCGATATTGATTAATTATGGATTTAAAATTGGAGAGTGCCATTTGCAGTTAAACACTAATCCTAGCACATCTTCGAATTTGAGATTCTCGACAGTCTCGACTATGATCAATTTGATAAGTACTCTGATAAATATAGTAAATGGCAGTGCAGGAAGTGCAACATTGCTCAAAATCTCTCTTCAAGCCTCTCGACTAGCTCAGCATTATCAGTTCGTTAAAAATTCTTATCTTTTATCTGATGCTGAAAATTATTACTTTTTGATGACTTTAATAACCTTATTTTCCGGAAATCAGGGCATTAATTCCGGGATACTGGTTGTCATATGTAAACAAGTAATTGAAGTGATTGGTATTTATTTTTCAATTTATGAAATTATAGATTTATTGCATAATTTCAATGTTCACCTTTGTATTTCTTCATGAATAATGCTCAATAAGAAGTATATAATTGATTTATTAACAGGATATTTTCTATTCATTTTTATTTGACTCAATGATTTAAATTTGAGCATTTAATAATTAATTTTAATAATTCACATTTGATTACTTACAGTGATACATGCTTAATTTTTCTACCGTTTTCATTTGAAAAATCATTTCATCATTTGTGAGTATTCAAATATTTTGTGCTAAAATAGAATTGACAATTTATTTTTAGGAATTCAGTATATTTTATTTAACTCTCAGTGATTTTCATTTGAGCACTCGATAATTTCATCACATTTAATAATAATAATATCCGTTATTCTTAATAAGAAATTACAAGCCATGAAATTGAAAACTTTTTCCTTCTAATTTTTCTTCTGTGATCATTGGTACTTAGGCGATAGATGAAGAGTAAAATTCAATTAACTATCGATACTGTAGTAAAATAAATAAATAAGAGTCGAGCAGTAACGATTAATAATAATAATAATTCTTGACGATTATTATTCAAATAATAATTATTATTTTTTTGTTTCGATTTAAAAATTTCTGTCTTCTGTTTTGCGATAAATCTAATCTACTTTATACTGTTATTTCAAGTTATCACAGGTAATTTATTCGGTAATTACAGTAGACAAAGTGATTGAATGATTGTAATTTTGCATTTATTAATTTTTTTGACAAAGATTAATTTTTATCGTATTCGATTATGCATTACAAAAGTTACCTATTTGCATTGATTGGCTCACTATTGTTGGTAAATAAATGAATTCGTTAAAATTTATTATCAACTTATGGCTAATTTCTCTGAGTGCAGCCCTTTATTCATATTTCGTTTTTTTTTTCTTTTTTTTTTTTCAAATTGAATTGTTAAATTTTTTGCTGTGCTTTTACAACAAAATTTTCAATTCTATAAAGAAACATTTTATTGACTGAAAAATGATAGTTTACATTATTTTATAACTTCTTCAGTTAACATTATGAATTAATTCTCTGTCCATTTCTTGAAATTTGATTGAAAATTTTGAAATCGGGATTGATGGCAAATATTTAGAGATCGATATCGAAGTTGTTGGTCGATAAATTTGAAAGGATTCGCACATTTATTAGATTTCAGTAAAGAAACGAAATTATTGATCTATCCATTATTCGGGATTAAAACGATTTTTCTTGCATAAAATAATTTGAAATGACAATTATAATATAATCCATTCGATTTAAAAGAAAAAGAAAAAATTTTTGAAAATACGTATTTACCAGAAACTACGACGAAAGTTAACAGAAAGGTGCACAGGTAAGTGACTTCTGTTAATTTAGTTTTAAATTCAAATTTCCCACCGAAATATAATCAAATTATTGGATATAATACATAAATTATAACTTAATAGGAAACTAAATAGAAAGTTATGACAACTTATCAGGGAAATGAAAAATAACACAACTTTACCTGTGATATGCAGATAAGATAGATGTACCAAGTGTTATCTCACGCTTTATCAAGTTTGTTCTAATAAATGTAATATTTTAAAGCTCAATCAACAATACCTATCCATCTCAATAATATTTTATTTGAAAAATGTTCAAAAGGCAATAAACTGATGGTTAAATATGACAAAACAAGTCGTTGATCTGCAAAAAATTGAGTTGTGATATTAAGTATGATGCTTGTCAGTAATACCAGAGACATATTAATATTAATAATATAATAATTTTGATCAATTTTTAATCCTATCATAAAATTAAATTGAAATTTCTCCTCAAGCTAATTCCATTGTAACAGTGGAAATGATCAACTAACATTATTTTACAAAACATTGGCTATTTCTCAACAAATGAACGATTAGAAAAAAAGTTGACCTGAAAAAAAGCTCGTAACCATTTTCATTTGATGATTTTTCAACATTTCACTTTCTCTTCATTCAGAATTTTCATATCATTGATAAGATTTTGAACAGAAAGAGGAAAAATCGAAATAACACTTTTTCAGAGTTTGGTAACTGACATTTTTTAATAAATTTATTGAAAAATTTACAAAATCTATATAAATAGAAATATTAATGTTCGTTTGTTCAAAATCTTAAACCTCCGAAAGTTCTTAAGCAGGCACATTATCTGTATTCAAAATCTTAAATATCGGAAAGTCCTTAACTATTGCTTTGGAAATTTGACACAACGTTGCATTCGAGTACGCGCATGTTTTTAAATATTCATCGATTGATTCGAAATTTTCATACGCGTTGCATTCGAATAGGCAAATGTTCATCGATTGCAAAAATTCAGCCAGTAAATGCTGTGAATTGGCGTCAATAATATTGCAATGCTGATGCATGATAAAATCAAATTTAAGAATGAAAAAACACAAAATACACACGTACTTTGTATATAATTTCACCTGATATTAGGTCGTATCTTGGATTCCAATGGATACGTAATTTCCAGTAGATGAGTTCCAATGGATACGTTATTTCAATTTAAGAGACTGCAATTCCCAATTTGACAGACGTTTTCATTCAGGCTCAGCAAAGCTCAGAGAAATCCTTACAGTTGTGCGGTTTAGATCAATGGGTAAAATTTACGAAAAGGGGCAATTCAAAACACAATCTAGCAATAGAACTCTGAGAGATAATCCTTAAATTGCTTGAACGAAATATTTGATTATCACTATCCTGACCTCGACATTTATGCAATGCAACTACATTCCCCATAGATCAAAAACTAAATGAATCACATTTCTCACAAAGCAAAAAACAAACGAAAAAATTGAATTGCTCGCCTTAATTATTTAAAAGCATTTGCCTATTGGAATGCAACGCGTGAAAAATTTGAAATCAATCGATGAATATTTAAAAAGATGCGCGTATTCGACTGAAACTTTGTGTCAAAATTTCAAAGCAATAGAATAAGGACTTTCCGATATTTAAGATTTTGAATATAGATAAAGTGCATATTTAAGAACTTACGGAAGTTTAAAATTTTGAACAAACGAACACTGACATTTCTATTTATATAGATTAGCTGGAGCCGGACATGCGAAGTGTGGTCGGCCCCCCATAGATAGCTGGATCAGCCATGCTCCGCATTTTTTTTTTTTTTTGCTCCGCATGGCTGATCCAGCTAGTAGTAAATAAATCTTGCGCAAGTGAATGAGCTTTTTTCTAGAAACGATTCAATAAGCGAATTCGCATGCTTTTTCTTTCATTTTCTATGATAAATTGTCCCATTATGATTGGAAAAAAATTTAGAGTACGTGATCATATGGCCAAGATAAAGCTACCGATTCTAAGCGTCATTGAACCAACAGAAGAGAAACATTTATTTTCAACAACACATTTACCGTGCCTCTAATGATTTTCAAATCGACGTAATCTTAAGTTATTTTTCGAAAGAATCAATTCTAATGATGAAAAAGCTATGAAATTATTGTCATTCGTTTATATCGAAATGATATTTTTTGAGGGATTCTCGCATTTTTTCATATAATACATGAAGAAAAATAATTAAAAGGCTTTAATTCATAATCTTTTCAAGATGTTTTAAATATTTTCCATTAATAGAAGCATATATGAAAAGGAATTTCTGTTCTCTATGACGCAATTTATATGCTTTATATTTATATCCTCAATAAATAATTTAAAAAATTAACAAATGTTATGCGTGCGGTTACAGTAATCCTTTTCATTTATGCTTATTAATTTATGCTAATTAATTCATATGTATGCTTATTAATTTATATGTTTATATTTATATGCTATGTCATATATATGTTGTCAAGGAAACAAATTAAAAAGATAAAGTTACAATGTTATTAAGGAGAGACGATATGGAAGCGAGAAATATTTAGTTATGATGTTCTATAACAAGTATTTGAGATTTCTTAAGGAAACATTCAAAAGACAAGAAAATCCAAAAAATTATGACTGATATTCCTGGATGATTACTGCAGAAAAGATTCATTACAGATGATTTTATCTGCAGGAACTAGGACTATCTGTTTATACGAAAATTTTATATCTTAATGATTTTCCATTTTCAATATATATCAAATTTTCTTTTCTCAATGGTAATATTATTAAAATCTTTGAATTTTACATGCTAGTCTACTCCTCAATACTGATCAAACATCGGAAAAGATTATCGATAGAAATGATCGAATAGTACTAATTGTCGTTAGATGACGAAGTCTCATAGCATACACAAATAATCATACAGTAGCTACCACATTTCAAGTCCACAAGCAGCAACATGTTGCAGATATACTAGGGATAGATATTTTATGATAGTGACAAAATAAGATTACAATATTTGCTTTCAAACTAAATTCGAGTTTTTATGTTGAATCGAATATTGAAATTTGAACAATATGCTGAAAATAAAGAAATAATTCGAATTTAAATTTTTTGTTAGATGCCTATTTTGAGATATGAGGAAAAGCAATTTATTTTTGATTTTTTTCCAAACTTCCGCAAACATATCACTTATGTTTATCTTTTTGATCATTCCGACTTCATTGATTTGCCTATGATCAGAACAACAGCCACATACATTTATGTTAAAAAGGAGATTACGTGATAGTTCAATTTGACTACCTTTTTGATAATAAAATAAATTACCTTTTTCAGCGAAATGAACGACACCTTTAATCTTAATGGCAGTAACTACTTCAATGACACTGATAGTTCGGACGATCCTATATGTGCAGGCCAGGGTCTATATTGCCGTAAGTTAATAGCTGCAATCCAACTTTGATCAGTAATGTCCATATATGGTGAATTCTTGAACAAAATATTTAAGAATTCAAAAATTCATAATTTTGCTCGAAAATATGTCAAATCGATTTCAGAAAAATTTACCATCTAATATAACAGATTTACATTTTTAAATTCAAGAATCAGTACAATTCTATTACTATCAGCACTGCTTTCATGAAGCAAATTTGATGTTCTAATACAACTTTATTTCTGATATCATGAAACATAAATGAAAATAGAAGGATTTTCTGTCTGACAGAATTATAATAGTACGTTTTCTAGCACATCTGTATTCCACGGAGGATTTAATAGCGTACATTACAACGATTGGCAACTTCGTCGCTATTCCTTTCATATTATATTTAACGTTTGCGAAAGTGAAAGATAGTTTTTTCAAATTTTTCACACTGAATGTAATGTTCACGTGCACCACGTCGGCTATTGCTTCTTTCATAATTGATATAATTACCATCAGAAGTTATTATGATGACGATGATCGTTCGTGAGTTTTGCTCAAATTTAAAAAAACATTCTTACCGCATACATTATTCTTGATAAAATTGCTTTATAATGTTACATTCTTCGTCCGTTGTATTACAAATAGTCTGCTTGAATCAGAATTTCTTAATGAAATTTCAATAATATTGCGAATTCCAATATTGCGATAATTTTGGAGTGTTTAATGAAATAAGAAGAAATCGCTGTATTTTCAGTTTTTATATTGTAAAATGGGCAGCACGATATACCGCTTTTGCATTCATATGGTTTCATGCTTTAATGCTTTATGCAGCTATAGTTTCTTACTTGCCTTACGTGAAACCTATTTTCTATGCAAATAAATTTGTGAAAAAGTGAGTTCATTTTATTACTCTTCAAATCTTCTACTTGCATTTGATCGATAACTTCACGACCTCATAATATGCCTATTGACTTAACGCATGGTTTTAAAATCATGAAGATACAATTTCAATATTCAAATAAGATAAGAAATATGTCAGTAGTCGATTTCTGGAAAAATGCTAATTCGTTTCTTTTTTTTCTTTCTACGTATAATTTTGATTTGAGCGAAAATCATTGTTCTTTTTTCAATCCTTCTCTTCCATTTTTTTTTCAGAAATCAGATAATGTATTATGCTGTGTTGCATATTTCGATACTTCTCTGGGGTAGCTTTGCGATCCTAATGCTTGCCGAATTCGGAAATCGTATACTTTATGACTTGACTCATATTACATTGTTTATCGCATCGTTCATTGTTGCTCTGATGGTAGAATTTTGCAAAATCTGAAACTTTACAAGATTCTAAATCATCTTATATTGGAATCAATCATTCCGGTATTAACCATTATAAGTCAATGCAAAAGCATATGAGGATATAATTTTCTCGAGAAATATGCCAAAAAGAAAAAATAATTCCATCTTAACTTTCACTGACCATACATTTCTTCCAACATTCGAGAGGAATTAAGACTTGTGATGGAAAGAGAATTTTAAATGAGACAATCATTGTTGCAGGGAACGATTAAAATCAGTAAATACAAACCGCTTGGGGTTAATGCCATTCAAGTTTCAAAATTACAACAGAAACGTTTGTATTCATTTGTATTGTATACTTTTTCCATTGAAGTCATTACTTTGCCAACCTTTGGTAAGTTTTCATCGTTTGGCCATTCTAATATCAATTTGGGTCAATTAGTGATAGAGGAAACTTGTCACAACATTGATGCATTTTATTGCGCTTATAATCTTTACTAGAATTTCTGCCATAGATTCTTTCAACCTTCTTCAAATTCCAACCGAAAGTAAAAGCATAAAATCAATATTCTTATCAGTAATCAATATTCCAACTGCTGAAGCAGGAGTCGCATGCAAGTAAAATTAAAGCATAATATCTTAACTCCATGCTGACAGATTTCTATCATATTTTGGTACTCAAAAGTAAAATATTGATAAACTTAATACAAGCGTATTTTAGTCTTTATATGCGTAGTGTTTATTTGTATGTCTACTACTGGTTGTAAAGGCAATTTGGCTGTGAAAAAGTTAATGGATGTGCTCGATAGAGTGGATTTTTTTCTTCGTCGGGTAATCAATTAAGAAATTACTCGCTTTTTCCATCATTGATTATCTTTTGTCATTTGTAGTGTGAATTTTTCCTGATGAAATTTTCAGTGTTACTTAATTTTAGGCGCGGTTGATCTTCATTGTTTTTACTACTATTCTCGCATGTGAGCCATTCCGCCGTGCAACCATTTCATTGTTCATCAGGAAAAAGTGGACTGCGGAAGTCAAATCAATTCAAACGCTAAAAACAAAACAAAATTCTTCAAATGAAGAAAACAATCATGCATGAAACCAAAACTTATCAAGTTCATAATATTCCGAATTTCGAACTTACACATAAAAATCTGGACTACATTACACAAGTTGAATTGGATAATATAAAATTTAGCAAAATGTATTATAATATTAGATGAGATGATCAAAAATATCCAATTTCCCTTTTATCTATTCGCTTTGATTATACAAAAAGGAAAAAAAGGTGGAATAGAAGCAAAAAAATAAGACAAATATTGCACATTATGCTATAAAATCCATGAAAAACAATTACATTACAATGAAATTTTCATTTTTGTTTCCTTTGTCAAATATTTGTTTAGATCGCTCTATGTTCTGATCCTTTTTTATAAATGTCACTCTTTACAACACATTTCGTAATTTATTTTTTTAAATCAAATTTTTTTTCTTGTTATAAAAAACAAGCAAAATTTTATGCCAAGTTAGTGATAGCTTAAACAATGATATTGTTAATATACGTAATATAATCTTTGTAAACTTCTCAAGAAGTACAGAATCCATGGAAGACAAAAAATAATGAATATTGAAAGATGAAAAAGTCCCCTTCCATTCTAATATTCAGTTGTTTAAGAAATTTGTTCAATAGAATAATCATTCTTTTCATGATATTCCTAATATATTTATTCTTGTAATCTTAAATTTTGTGTCCCGTTGTAAATTCTATTTGATTGTATCACAATCAAAATTTTGTTTTATTATTTCATGCTCTTTAAGTGCGATGTTAATAAAACTTTGGTATTTGTATAAATTTCCCACGCAACAATATATTCCATAATCATATAATGAATGGAATATCTAATACTTTTAATGCTATTATTCAACAAATTTATAAATGCTTGAAATTAGCTTATTATGATTGGTTATCGAGAAGAATGAGTATAAAGAAAGAATTGGTACAAAATAAGCAATGTCTGTTTGCATTGTATGGAGTGTGTCTGTGCATATATATGTGTGTATGTGTGTGTTGTGGAATAGAACTGAAATAGTTTTCTTCCTGGTTTCTTTCTCTTCAGTGATTCATTTCAGTCCATTTTGTTTGTTGAATACTTGGAGTCATCCGTTCGTATTTCATAAATTTTTTTAATAGAATTTGAAATTGGCAAGCGATCTACACGTAGATAGACAAGGAAAATGTGCTGATACTTTTTGAAGAAATATATGATTATTAGCCGTATTCGACCACGCGGAGCATTGCCGGACACTGCTAGTCTGTATAAGTAAAAATGCAAATATTCGTTTGTTCAAAATCTTAAATCTCCGAAATTTCTTAGACAGGCGCCTTATCTATATTAGTTCAAAATCTAAGATCTCCGAAAGTTCTTACTTATGGCTGACTTTGAAATTTTGATAAAACGTTGCATTCGAATACGCACATGTTTTATATACTTTTTATTTACACGTATTGTGTAACTCAGTCTTATTGAGCAGAAAAAAAAGAAAGGAGAAAGAGCACGTTTCGAATATGTTTAATTTCACAATGCATGTGGATATACAATATTTTCAATTGTTCCATTATCTGTGTTGTAGATACAGAGTTTATTTGGTTTGCCGACTCTAAAGCACATAACATATAGTTGTCATGTGAGAAGCATTCTAGATCTAAACTTCATAATTCGAAAGATTGCCCTTGAGTTTTGTTGACGGAGATTGCAAACATCCAATCGAATTGGGAATTTAATCCCTTAAATGAAATTACATGCCTGTTGGAATCATAGGAATGCGAGGAATAAGGACATTTCATCTTTGAAAGGTCCTATCAAGATTGTTTCTACGACATTGTTCATTAAATTTTTTTGCTACAAGTTGCGTGCCGTTGCAAAGTTTTGGTTGGTTGATATTCCGCAACATGATAATTGGCAAGTCGATTTTCAATTGCAACTTGTGTGATGGATCCCTGAAAAATCAAGTGATTTCAAAAATTCTGCTGAATAATTAACCCCTTCATATGCTTTTTTGATGGATTTGTATTGACTGCCTCACTTTGAACGCTAAACTGAATAATATTGTTGAGTTCGTAGACGTCTTTATTCTTGCCAGCAAGAATAAGCTTAACTAAAATAAACTCGTTCAGCCAATCGTGATTCTTATAATTGGTTTGAATATTGAAAACACTTTTTCAATCAATTCTTCTTTTGCCATCACTAAATTGCAAAAATTATGAGGCAATGAAATTCGTCCTGAGATCAGATCAACCGGCATATTTTCCCAATTTCCAGCAGTTTTGTGGGAATATATCAGCTGATCGATTATTTTGCAGTTGGACACTTATTAACATCTTTATATGTCGCTTCTGTTTTTAATAGCAAAAGCAAATATAGTACAATTCACCAGCTATTTACTTCGATGTCATCTTTCTGCATTTGTACATTTGCTAATTTATCATCTCTTATGCTGATTTTTTTTTTCTGTATAAAGGATATCCATCTTAACTGAGTTGAATATTAATGCTCGAAGATATCGGCTAGAGTATTTCCCGTTTAACATGCATGGTAAAATTGGATTCAGGTACGACCTGTAATTTTGACACCTGCCTTTAGAGCTTCGTGTTTAATTCCTTGTGTTATATGAATTGAAAGAAGCAATATAGTGGACGATGTTCCATATGGAGATGGAGCTGAACTGTATCTGGTAGGAAGAAGAATCGAAGCCTTAACTGGCCAAGAAAATTATTTCATTTAATCCCGCAAACTTTTGTTATTACATTAATTTCATCCTGAGCATATTTACCTGATGGAGACATTTTTTATCATTTAGAAAATATTTAAATATCTAAGTCGCTCGGAAAAGCTATTCAAATACTTTCTTACGATATCATTCTGATGGATTCGTATGTATGATTAGCACTGGTAGTAATTGTGACCTATTATTCTATATGATGACATTTTTTAACCTTTATCTCTTAAAACGATCGATTAAAAAAATTTCTCAAATTGCGAATCAGAGTAACATTTCAGAATGATGAGATTCAATTCGATTATATTATTGCTGTCACTGATGCTACCAATAATGACAGCTAACTTCGACATTTCAGTAAGAAATAGCAATTCCGAAATTACTGTCGACAAACAAGCCTCATTTAGAAGTCACCGGTTTTAACGGTCTCAACGATATCCTGATTTTCCTAGGAGGTACCCTGATGATTTAACTCCATACTGTTCGTACTGTAATGGAGGAACAGGGCGGAAAGAAGTGTTCAAGAATTGTTGGTTGCGTGTTAGTTCATTCTCCATATATTTCACCTATTTTTAAACTTCAAATTTTACTTTTTAAAATATTCAGCAAAGGCAAAAAAAGAATTTTGTTGGCAATTTTCATAAATAATCCAATTTTCTTCCTGCAAAAATTATAAAAGCTAAAAGGATTTAACGAAGGAAAATATTATAGCATTTACGGCATTAAATTAACCCATTCTTTCTAACTTGCACATATATATATTTAGCATAAGAATAGAATGATATCAGCATTAACCAAAGAAGAAAAAGAAAGAAATATGAAGATTAAAAAACAAAGGTTTGTTAAAAAAAACAAAGCAAAACATTGATGAAACAAAAGACAAATTTCAGACACCGTTTTTGCTGTTACCGATGTCAATGTCGTGGATTAAAGCGATGTCCTTTTGAAATTCAACAGAAATTGCCGTTAACATTTACAATATTTCAACCGTAGATCAATGAAATTCAAATACTGCGAAAACGTTTAAAAAATATAAATTTTATATTTCTGTTCTTTTTTTTCTTTTTTTTTTACAAATTTTTCACTTACATAATACATAGATTGATTTGATCTGCCAAAAATATAAAAATACAATAATATATAAATACACATACAAACATATAAACATGAACACAAACATTTGCTTATAGCTTTCAAAATTACCGGAAAATTATATATCTTCCAACTGTTCATTTTTGAAAATTAAAGGAACAATATGAAATATCCGTTGCAAGAAAAAATTGCTTTTAGAGTAACAAATAAAATTTGAGAGGAATTCATTAGTTGATCATTTTATGCTAAGATAAAAACAGAAAATCAAAAAAATTATGAACGGAAAAACTTTTGCTTCAAATTCCATTTTTTTTTTTTGCTTTTATGATAGTATTTCTGCTTCCTTTCTTTTTTATGTCATGCATACTTCTGAAATATTTTCAACAAGCAATGATCCATCATTAATATAGCTTGCTTTGTATTGAAACTGTTATAGTATGATTGTCTAAATTGTATTGCGGTATTCTGCCATATATAATTTTTAAGTTTTAAGACAAACATAATTTTAAAAAAGAACATTTTTTTATAGCGGTTTTCTATTATTTCTGTTCTCCGTAACTTTTTCAGAAATAGCAACAATTAAATAATCTAAAGCTTAATTCAATGTTTTTGTTGAAAATAAATTACTCAAAGTAATGATATAACTCGGGAAGAAGCACAACACTGGATGTATTCTATTCGTAGTCCATTCGACTCGAGTAAATGCTGATGTAATGTTGCAAAACTATGTCATGGTCAGACGAAATCTTATATTTGTATTGATTGTAAGGAACAAAATTTTTGCAAGAATGAAGTGAGCTTAAATAAATTTAAGCAATTTGAAATTGGATGATCATCTGTCAGGTTATTTGCAACGAATAAATCAAAACTATTTATGAATTAAAATTTATCACAATTATAAATTAGGAACGGATTAAATAAATTATTTAATTGCACCATCTGATCAAGAAATTACCTTGCAATAGATGAATATAACTTTCATTCTTTTGTCTATATTTTACTATATTTTCTTCAATATAAAGTTAATTATATTTTTTGCATAGAAATATGCAGCAAGCAAACGAATTTTGAGAATTTAATATCTTTATTTACTTACAATTTTAATGGCAAAATTTACAGAATATGTTTTTTAGGTTTTCGCTGACTTTTTCGTATTTTATTTAAAACTAGCTGGACCCGATGATACAGATGATTTGCAATTCTTGTAGATATGTTGAGTCATTTCTTTGTTCCTTGTAGCTTTGTAATCCTTAACTATAGTCAATATCTACCATCACCACAAGCTGGAAAAGCCACCTTTTTCTATCATTTTATATGTGGTTATCAAGGGAACGGTTGTTTGATTCGACTTGGATTTTTAAATTTCCTTTTATTCACCAAGTTTTTTTCATCATTAACTTCGTTATATTGATATTATTGATTTTTAATTTGCACATCCTGTCACGTTATCCAATTTTTTTAAAATAAAGATTCAATCACCCAAGTTTGAGATTGTGATAAAAACAAATGTCCCGACACTTACAAATATAATGTTTCGAAATTATTTTGCAGTTTCAGTTTTGTTTCATGCAAACTTTCTATCTGAAACAAATTGGGTGTTTCCTGATTAATAATTTCTTCGTCAATTTTGAAATGAAAATAAACGAGAAAAATGGAGACACTTCAACTGCATAATGATATCTTTTCGAAAAAAGACTGTTGTTCCTTTTATTTGTTTCATTTTCGCCTAACAGATTTATCATTTATTCCATTGACATGTTCTTCATTTATCTTAATTTTTACTGTAATTTCTGTAGAAAATTTAAGATGATAATGATATGAACGAGAATGATATTAGATGTCCAAATAATTTAATGCTAAACAAAGAAATGGAATCGTTTTATAAATGATTTGATTGATGAAAATGCGATAAATTTCAGTCACATTATTCACTGTTGAAAGGTCGCAATGAAAAAACAATAATGCGTAAGATTTCAGATATAAAGGGAAAAATAAATAAAGATTTAAGACACGGTAACTAGAGACAGAATAGATTGCATTTATAGATCATGTGTGACAATGACATGATGTGAGTGCATATCGCTACTATGTGCTAAAAAGGTACAGAGTACGTTACTGAAATGATAAATAATGCAACATTAATGATATGGAATATTACATTGACTGTTGTATAGTATACTATTCATAATAAAGAGCATTGATGTTGGCATATAGTACTGTATTCAAATTATTGCGTGAATCGATGCATAAAATTGAGCATATTTACGAGCGACAAAAATAGTGAACTTCTAAAAAGTCTTATTATCCATTTTAATTCAAAATATTTCTAATATTCGACTGCTCACTTATTCTATAATAATTATGGACAGCATGATTAATTTCATTTTACAAATAACATGACACTTTACTTTCTCGATATCAAATGATAATGATCACTTGTCGTGAAAATTTCTCGATGCTTCGCACAGAATTTATAAATTCAACGAAATCTGACAATTTAAATATTCGAATTGTCCAATTTTCGAGCCAAACTCATGCCAAGTTAAAACTTTCTTTCATTAATTAATTTATCAATAGACAACTTCTGCATAAAAAAATTTTTCCAAAATGACAAAAATTGTTGTCTAATAATATTTGAATATCATGTGCATTTCAAATAACATCTAATAATATAACGTAACATAACAATAATATAATATTCGTGCTCTTTACTTTAATATGTATGCCATTCTTCATTAAATATTTTATCAACATTACAAGATATCTTAGGCTTGTTCAGTTGATGGACATAACTCGATTGTAGTGTAATAAGTTGAGGAAATGAAGAAAAAGTATAGTATGATTGTGAATTTGTTTCGTATTTTTGCATTAACCTGAAACAAATATTAGAGATTAAAATAGAATCCAAATTTTTTAATCAAAATTTATAAAAACTTATAAATAGAAAGTTGTTAGAAAACTGAAGAACTCAAGAAATTTTTCAAGTTTATATTCTAAAAAAAAATTATTTAAAATACATTCTATCATTGCATTCATCAATTTCTGCGAATAATGTGAAATTAATTGGATTTTGATCACAACAATTTGAAAATAATTATTGTGGAAGCATAAAATAGTAGTTTGCATTGTTTAGAAGCAAGTTATATTATTCATATATTATTTTTGTAAACGTTGCTTGTCAACATACTCTAATCAAGAATATTATTTCCGATATTTTTGATGTAAATATTTCACTCATCAATTATTATAACGAAAAAATTATGGCTTTCGTCAAAAATTCAACTGCTTTTTATCCATCAAAATACAATTATCATTTAGCGATATTATTATTAAAGAGATAGTAATATTTTTGAAGAGTAAAAAGAAGAAACAAATAAATTGATTTTTATATTCTTTCCCATTTTTAAACTTTCTGAATTGAATTTATTTTGAAATCCTTGCGCAAATTTTTATTTAACTGAAATATACTGTTAATCGCAGTAGATTTAAGTGCCAAAACGATATAGGACGAAATTTTATTGCTAGGTATTAGTCAGTAAAATCCTAATTTCCTAATTTCAACTTGGTGATTTTTAATTATTTCATTTTTTTTTCTATACTTATTTTCCTATATTTGTATCGTTTTACTTTTTTTTAACTAAAAAAAATATCTTTTTTCTACTTCTGTACTTGGGAATAAATAAATTGCAAACAAATAAAATAGGTCCTTATTATGATACAAGTAATCATACAGGTAATAATGCAATAAGAATGATACAACGGTGAAAGATTTGATTGACTAAAGTGAATGATTCAAAATATGTTATTTCTGCAAATTCTAATGGTACTGATTACATTGCTTTGAAGGTCTTTTTTGATTAATGCTTTTTTTTTTCTAATCTCAGTTTGTTTATGCATCTTTAGTTTTCTTCTTCAAAGTTTTCATTTAATAATAAATTAAATGGCTGGCCGTATTTTTATTTTCTGATGTATGGATGATCGAAACAATGCCGTGACACAGATTATATAAGGAATATAGATATAATAAATATAATAAAACAATATAAATATAGGAAAATAAGTATAGAAAATGAATTTAAAATATCAAGTTCGAAAAAAAAAAGGCAAATTTAAAGTTATGGAACAACATTCANNCGAGTTGGAAAACTCATTATCAGCAGGCCGATTGGTACTCGTTCTACTCAACTGATATCAAATTGCTATTTAATTTAAGGACGTATTGTTGAAAATCATCTAATTTGAGCTCCCTTATCCCTCTCAAAACATTAAATTTTTTCCTTAAACAATATTCGTCGGAATATTTAGCAATTTACATAGAAAAGATTATATGTTTCTTTTTTTTTTTAAATATTTTTCTTGTAAATCATGGCTGATCATTATTTTTCCTAATTATATCAATAGTTTCAGTTTTTATCAGTAGAAAGAAAAGTGATGAATAGTATTATTTGAGATTTTATATAATTCCAAATCAACATGTGATTTTGTCATAATTCAGAAACAAACATCGATTTAAAATATGAAATACAATCAATATTTCAGTATATACGTTAGTATGTTGTAGTTTGTTTTTCATTTTTCTTTCTATAATGCATACGTGAGAACCTAAAATGTTTTGTATCTAAATTTTAATTTGGCAAATACACAGAAAATAATGTAAATTATTTTATTTCATTTAATCCCACAAACTTTTGTTATTACATTAATTTCATCCTGAGCATATTTACCTGATGGAGACATTTTTTATCATTTAGAAAATATTTAAATATCTAAGTCGCTCGGAAAAGCTATTCAAATACTTTCTTACGATATCATTCTGATGGATTCGTATGTATGATTAGCACTGTGAATAATTGTGACCTATCATTCTATATGATGACATTTTTTAACCTTTATCTCATAAAACGATCGATTAAAAAAATTTCTCAAATTGCGAATCAGAGTAACATTTCAGAGTAATGAGATTCACATGTATTCTATTCATGCTGTCATTGATGCTGCCAGTAATGACAGCTGACTTCGATATTTCAGCGAGAAATAGTGATTCTGAAAGTACTGTTGACAAACAAACCTCATTCAGAAGTGTTCGGTTTAAACGATATCTTTATGATATGTATGTGGACGGCTTTCATTTTCCT